>JAQIWH010006140.1:0-13334 GCA_034695005.1 Cryptops parisi
TTAAAAACCATTATGGCAATCGGTATATGCCAGTTTATAAAGAGTATGCTTAAAAAGGATTTTTAATGTACTTGTTTTCAGATACAGTATTGTTGCTGGTGTTCTGAACGATATGTTACGTTTCCCATTGTTGTAAACTAACATGCACACATTTATATTACGTCTAGTTTACTACACATAATTATAGTTGACATTCATTGTTGAGTGTGTAACAGATTCATTTGAAGAAACACTTAATAACGAAATATTTTATTAAAAAACAATTTTTTTTAAATTAATTGTTTATTGATTTAATTGTAGGTTGGTTTATTTACAATTACAGTTTATTTTTTAAGTACTTTTAATTGTTTATAATTTTATTTATTGTGTAATATCTATATTTACACGTATTTGATAAATATATATAACCCGAGTTTTTATAATTTACAAGTACTGTAACTTTTAAACGAATCGTGTGTTTCACCCTCTTACATATTTTTAAACTTGTATAATATACTTAACATCATTGAATAATTACACACATAAAACGTGACGTTTGCTCCATAAATACTGTGTACATAATTTTATAAAGTATTGCTACCATACATGTGTAAAACAGTTACTCCTAAAATATTCTTTTTTTAAAAAAATAAACATTGGTTTTTCATAATTCATTATAAAACACGATCTTGCACGTTATATAGTGTTGTTCAGAGTAAATGAATCAGTAAGAAAATTATTTATTACGTATCATATACTTTACAGCGTATATTTTTAAACGTATTGTGTCTACACGCGTGATTTATTGCGAACCAGTGCTTTCGGTTCTCAATGATAAGAGAACACACAGAACTTGATGGGGCGCACGCGCGATAAACTATTGGTCGTCAAAGGTCAGTATATATAGAGTAGACCACACATCTTCTCTTTTTTTTTGTCTGTGTGTGGACAGAAGCGCCAGAGGTCTTTTCACGACATCATCGGAGTTTGTTATTTGTGGTGGTGGTCTCTTCGCGTTGTTGTCCCCACCACCGATAATGATTTGGCGATAAGGTATATACAGCAGGCGACTGGCTAGTCCTTTAATCCCAAAGGACGTTAACTATACCAAAGTAGAGTTACCGGTTAAAAAGAGTGCGTTGATATTAAAGAGAGGTGGGTGTGATCGTCCTACTAGAGCATAGGTAGTACCGATGATGATGATGACGATGATGATGATGCCCTTTCACCCTTCGTAGATCGTTGCGACTGGAAGAGCTTCGGCTCAACGGGAGGCCCTCTTTCCAATTATAGAGAAAGCATTAGGTGCGCCAAGCCTCTTATCTACCTGAGCCCATCTCCCGAGTGGTGTGTGTGTGTGTGTGTGTGTGTGTGTGTATGTGTGTAAGGGGGTGGGAAGCATTTTGCTACATTGGCTATGTTGCTAGAGATGGCACCACGAGAAGGAAAGAGACGAAAAATAAGGGGTGAGTTTTAAGAAAGGGTTTCTCTTTGCACTCTCTCTTACATGCAATAGATGGAAACTCAAGATTGAGATGATGATGATGATGTTGATACTACTGTTGTGCCTTAAGGTGTGCCGGTGAGGATGAATGTAAAGGTTGCTAGTTTGGTGTCAGCGAAAAAGCAAGCCCATGCTGCGTTGCTACGTTGTTGCTACTGCTGTTGTTGTTGTCGATGATGATGTTGCAATAGATGCACAGCAGCGAAGAGTTGCAGTTGTTGTTGATCCAGAAACGGATACTAATTGTTAAGCATAATTAGGTGTTGTTGCTATCGGATTCTCTCTCGCGCAGCGTTTGCATTTTTCTTCGTTGTTGCCTCTGGGTTTCTCTTCTATCACGCTTGTTTGCTGATTCTTGACTAATTATGGGAGCTGTTTTCTTGCTAATTTAGGCTCGGTTGGGTGTTATTATTTTGTTGTTTTCGGCGCCCAAATAATGCTTCATTAGTCATCGAATATTAGGCAACAGGCGAAAGTTTTATGTTCTCTTTTATTTAAGAATATTATTCAGTAGAGGTTGCGTTGTAGTTAAGAATGAGCTAAAGGGTTTTGTTTAATATTATTGCATGTCCATCATGGTTTTTAATGAGTAAAAAAAAAGTGAAAACAAAACAAAATCAGATTTTGCGGATCACATGATCTGTATTGTATGTCCTTTATGTGGAAGGTTATGATTGATATTCTTTATAGGTTTACTTTATTTTATTTTATTTCAGAAGAATCAATTTTAATGATTTTGACAAACTTTTATTTAACTTCGGTTGTTCGTTGTTTGTTTGTTTGTTTGTTTGTGTGTGCGCGCTTCAACATCTTTACATCTGTTTTGACCAACTTACTTATATCCCAGAGAGCTGAAATTTGAAACGTAGGCAAAGTCCGTGCTACATTTAATTCTATTAAATTTTGTCGAATCAATGGCGTGTAGATTTTGTAAAAATTGCGCGTGAAGGTTGAGTTTTTCTCGTAGAGTGTTGTTTTTCAACCACATACTTCAATTCAACCTAATCAGGCACTGTTATAAACAAACATACTTACATATATATTACTTATATAGTTTACTATGAGTAATCATTCATTGTTGTGAATCCGATGGAATAAACACAAATCACAAATTAACAAAAATATCTTTTCACGTATTTGTATCAAATACTTTTAATATTTGGTTTGCAAACAAAAGCACAGTGTCAAACCAGTTCAAAAAGTTGTATTAAAAACAAATTTTGTTGTTATTGTACGACACTTTACACGTAATTTGCAATGCCGGTAATTGAATATCAGACTAGATAAAAATTTTATTCAACAAATTAAAAAAATTATTTTTCTAACTTGTTAATTTGTTGACGTGTTTTTGAACTTAAAATCCTTACGGCTCTAATATCATTTTTTAAATAAAAGAATATTTATGATGAATTCAAAAGGACTACACATTAAAAACGAAAGAAAACATTTTTTTAGACATAATTTTTTTTCCATTAACTTAAGTTGTTAGAATACAAAAAGTTAAAAAGACTTTAAACAAATTTAAGCAAAAAAATATATTGAACTGGTTTTTATTATTTCAAGCTAAAGTTAATACCTAAGTCAACATTTTTATTATTTTTGTAATATTTTTTTAATACTCTAAACAATTTTCATAGTTCTTTTTCATGTTTTCTTTCCTTGTTTTTGACATCCATCTTCTCATTAAGATTGATATCGTTTCCAATACTTGGTTAAAAGCACTCCATTAAGATATCCAGTTTTCTTTGCTTTAGAGTTTTTTATTAGGCATCTTAAATTTAATAGCATCAAATAACTTAAAAACTGAAATTATGATTTTCTTTTAAATTAATAAAAAAAAAACAAAGCAAGGAAAGTCACTTATTAAATGAATTAATGCTCCAATGCACCATTGATATTTTTTTGTACATTATTTTTAGAGTGAGAAAAGTTATAGTCTTAAAATCGATAATGATGCATGGCTTCTTCATTTAATCTTCAAATTTCATCCTCACGATAAATCGATATAGATTAAATGTAGAAAAAGTAATTGTTGTAAAAACTAAAGTTTTTCCTTTAAAAATAAAATGCAATTTTAAAGTTGTTGAATTTGTGTTAATTTCTAACAAATTAACTTGGCATTTTTTTCAACAAAATTCGATTTTGGTTATTTTTTTTTACTTTGAAGTTCGCAGCGAACTTTGAAAGTAAAATAGTGCTCATGTTACACACAGCCTTTAGAGTGGCATATCGAATCATTTGTGAATGACTATGACATCAACTTTTTTGGTCAACCAATAAAAACTGGTTGATGAAGATGACGTGACAGATCTGTACAAATTGCTCGACTCGCTACATCAAAATTTGCGTGCTACAAAGAAAACTAAAATGTGAAACTTTTTTTTTAAAAAAATACACAATTAATTAAAATCGTAAATTGAAATAAATGACGAACTATTTTTATATCGATTGACAATTGAAGGGCCTGGTGTTACTTAACACTAAGTAACATTTTTGTCAAAAATAAGCTAGAAGCATTTTGAAACGTATTAGGCTCAATTCTACCTTCCGAACTCACAATTTTGAGCAAAACAACAATATGTAAAAGATATTCGAGCAAAAAATGTGAAGTAGCTAATGCAAGTTCAGATCTTCATAGATTCAGATTTCATCGAAATTGTAAAAACGTTACTTAACACCCTTTTACACTAGGCCCTTCAATTAATAAAATAAATTAAATTTATGACGTCATTTGATAGTTAGTAGTTAACTTTGACATAATAATTTTTCAGTGAACTTTTATTGATATTTTATTAATCACGTTTTTATCGTACATGCTAACAACGAACTAACAATAATATATGGCCAAATTAAATTGATGGGTAATACATACACTCAATCACAAGTCATAATGAAGTAATTATTAAACGTTGATTAATTGGCATTTGATAGGAAAAGAATAACCTCATAAATTTGCCGATTAAGCTACTGTTCGTTCAGTTTGTAATAGAAATAACTGATGACACCATATAATTAAGAACGAAAAATAACAGGCGTTATCTGCTACTGTAGTAATATAATTGGTGTCAAAAAAAATATAATAGAAAACGAAAAAAAAATCGAAATAAGGAGAAAAAAATAAGGAAAATAAAAATAGGAAGAGTTGCATCATCGCACATCTTTTAACCACGCTCGAATGCACCGTGTATCAGGAAATCATCCCCCAGCTTACTATATACTGTATATTACATACAGCATCCGCGAGAGACACTCCCCCCTCCTACACCCACATACACACCATCGATGGTGTGGCATTATCAAGATTAATTGCGATCTTGATCATTTCCACAACGATGACCACCGTTAATTTCAGAAAACTGTCAAACGATGTCAACTCCTGCTGCTCCTTTTCCTTCTGTTCTTAGCTTTTTTGAAAAACAAAAAAACAGGACCAGCAGTTTTTGTTGTATCTTTTCTTTGTTAGCTAAACTTATATAGTGTTGAAAATAAAATAAAATTGATACAAATTAAAAGCTGTAAACAATCTGTCGTTGTAATTTGCTTTTGTGACAAGTTGAATGTTGTAATTCATCGTTGTCGTTTAGGGGTTTTGGTTTTTATTTGGTTTTTTTTTTCTTTAAAAAATGTAAAAATGGTTTTGCAGAAAAAAAAATGAAAAACGCGCTTGAAATTTATCACCTTTCTCTTGTGACATAATTAGCGGTGCACGCTTTCTAATTATGATTTAATTTAGATATGCTCCAGCCATTCCATCAGGCGTTCAACCACTTGAGAATATACTAGTTTCCCTGATGTACTAAACTCTATGTAACATGTACTTTCCATTTTGGCTTTTTTTTATATATATTATTAGAAGAGACTGTAGTGTACAGTAACAACCAACTAATAACGTCAGTAAAATGAAAAGCAAAAGTATTGAATTATGTTAAAATCGGGTAAATGGTAAGAAATGTCTATACCGACTGGCACCAAATTAATTCCTTAACTAATGACAAATGAACTACATAAATTTAACATAACATAAAAACTTGACTCGAGAGATTTAGTCGAAACCCCTAAAATCCCGTAAAAAAATTATGGGAGACATTTAACATTTTCACGTTAATGCTTTCTTTATTTATGTGGCAAGTATATCTATGAAACGTAACTTATTAACGATCAATTAATTTCATATGCTCACTTAATCTAACGGTGTACTCTGTAAATTTTGCAAGGATACTATTTACCTATGCATAAATAACGATAGTGGTGAATAAAAGCAATTGGTTAAAAAATAAAGCAAACAATAAGAACCAATAGTTTTTTATACGTTTTATATTAGCTTCAGTTGTGAGTGTGTAACTTTGTAAATAAGTTAGCTGGGAATTGAACGTATACTATCATATATAGCCTTTTATGAGAATATATTGTATAGTCCAATATACCAAAAAACGCATAACGCGAAAAACGCATAAGTCCTTCGCATAAAATGAACTTAAAAGTTTTCAAGCGCCTTCTATGTACGAAGAAGATTGTGTACCGGTTCAAATTTAAATGTATGTTTATAATGATGGAGTAAAATTAAAATTAAGAATATAATTTAAATTTTATTTTAATAACTCAACTATGCGATGTTATCAAATCAAATCATTCTTTAAACATTTTTAATAAATAAATTGTATACTGGTTCATGAAATAGTTTAGTATTGGCAACTTTAAAGTTAGTTATGCATATTTATTCTGCACCGGTATTCAAGTTTGTCATTCGTACTGACAAACTTGATATTAAAATTAATTGCAAAACTAGAATTTAACTATTGGAAAATTAGTTTACACAGATAGTGCTCTACTCATTACCTTGTGATCTAAAGTTGAACATAATTACATAAATTATACGTATAATAACACTCAACAATTCTCAATCAACAATATAGATAATCAATTTTTCAAATGTAGAGATTAATTACTTTTTTTTATCTCAATCGAAAGTCACTCATATTTCTAATTAAACAATTTTAAGTAGTACATTACAAGTCATATCATTTACCGAGTACATCACAATATGTCTGTAACTTTACCAGTATTTTAAAAGATTTCAGCATATTTCTAAAGGCTTTTTGTCACACACAATTTTTGGTGTGGCAAGTGAAAAAATTGGTACTTTCCTGTTATAGCCAGGCCCAGTCTGATGTTGCTATTTGCTTGTACTTAACTATGAGTTTATTGTGCAGGTTAGGTTCGGAAAAACAAAAATCGTATTAAACGTATGATATTGTTTTGTTTTCCTAACCAAACCTGCAAAATAAACCCAAAATTAAGTACAAGCAAATAGCAACATCATACTGGGCCTTGCTATAACAGGAACGAACCGAAAAATTTGTGAACCACCATGACATTAGCTTCGTGTCCAACCAAGCAACACTGGTTGGTAAGAAGCTGATGTCACAGTTGTCAATTGTATCAAATTTAGTCGGACAAATTGTTCAACTTACTAAACCAAAACTTGCGTCTGACATTCGGTCTTAATACTACTAAAGTTCGGTGGTTATACGCTCGTTTAATATACGGTAGTATTGTGACAATTTTCAGTGAAACCCATTTTACATGTTAAACTTTTTCAATCAAATTTTTTCGATTCCAATTGTTTTATGTACACACGTCCGGGCGCGTTTCAGCGCTTTTGTTGTTTCGTTTGTAACGAAACGAAACGCAAGCAACAGACAGAAAGCACGAAAACGTGTCTAGACGTGTGCATGACGGCAGAAAAACAGTTGGAATTGACGGAATTTGATTGAAAACGTTTGACGTGTATTAGTGGGTCAGTCATTATCAAATAAATTTATATAAAAAGTATTTCATCTCAAGTGTATCAGGGGAATATCTTGTTTAGATACGTCAATTATAGTCATATAAATTATGATTAAAACATCCGGACGGAAATATGATAGTGCTATTCTTATTGGCCTTTAAATTATTTTTACAGAAATGGCGTTGTTACACTAATAACATTGAGTCGAAAACCATGAGTCGTAACTACCAATTCGTATTTAGAAAGTTGTAGCCTCGAACTCATTTAGTCAGATCCATTTTTGTTTTATTTATTTCCAACAATCCAAACGAAATAAAAATAAAGCTGTTGTAGAGGCAGCACAGTATGACTATAATCGACGTATCTGATCTGCATTACTAAGCGAGATATTTCCCTGATACACTTGAGATGAAACAACTCGTATATTTTATTAAATGTATTGTTACTAAATACTTTGTTTTTTTTGTTTTTTTTTTTGTATCTGAAATTTTCATTGTTTGGTGAAAATAATGTTAGATGATGGGTCGAGGGTTTTTGGCTCTTTTGTCTCACCTCAGGGTGCCTTAAGAATTCTCGGCTTAGCGCCTACTAATCCAATTAGTTCTCTTCCCGCAGCACCAGCAAATTCTTCTTCTTCTGTTGCTTTCACTCCACTTCTTTTTGTTTATTGGTTCGAGTTGGATGCCCACTGGATGTAAAGCGCTTTTCCTCGATTGGCCACGCTACTATGGTGGCCATTAAACTTCCTTCCAACTCTGTGACGATTGCTAACGTTGTGGTCTAGGCTTACTTATGTTCTTTTTTCTTTTGCTGGGTACCAAAGAGCGATGTCGTTTGCGTTTGTGGCCAAATTGTCTTAGGGGTCGGAGATGTGTCCACATTCACTCAGCTTTGTTTTTTTTTTCACTCAGATGGGTGTGTGCACTATTCTGTGGCTCTCCCACAGTTATCTATATATATGGACTTACTCGTAGTGTGCGCTTGGCCTCTTAATTGCTTTTGTTCACTGCTGAGTGAGGAATGCTTTTGCCAGTCAGAGAGCAGCAGTAGTTTGTTAGCTTGTCGAGTGCAGAGAACAACAGTAAACATAAGACGCTCAGCCAAATACGAAGCTCATCCTTTTGTGTGAGTTGTTTTCAGTTGAAAAGTTTTCTGAAAAGTTTCTCTATAAGTCTAGTTATTTATAAGATTAACGTGCGACTTTAGACGGTTAGGCTTAATGAGTTTGTCTTTGAAGTGCGTTAACGAATTGGAGTTAAGAGTCGCTGAGTCTTCATTTTTCTCCACAGTAATTAATTAACGTAAGTCACTTTTTTTGGTTTATGTAATGTATTATAACGAAGAGTAACTTGTTAAACCTAAAAATAAAGTATTAGAACTTGTGAACCGTTTAAGTTCATTACTGCATAAAAAATATAAAGAATTTTATTTTAAGTTATAATATCTGCTAGAATAGAGCAGCATTTTGTATTATAGCTCGTATAGCTAAAATAGCGTAAAAATTAACATTTGTAATTATTTGAAGAACCTGGTGTAAAAGGATGTTAAGTGACATTTTTACATTTCGAAAAAAAAACGTTT
This sequence comes from Cryptops parisi, assembly GCA_034695005.1. Lineage (NCBI taxonomy): Eukaryota > Metazoa > Arthropoda > Chilopoda > Scolopendromorpha > Cryptopidae > Cryptops > Cryptops parisi. Next base: position 8,853 of record JAQIWH010006140.1, read on the forward strand.
AAAAATTTGAACTTAAAACATCGTTGCCTATGAACTACTTTACACCTTTTTGCATTAATATCTTTGTATATATTGTTGTTTTGCTCAAAATTATGTACTAGGAAGGTAGATTTGAACCTATCATTCTAATTCGAACCTAACGTATTCGAAAATACTTCTAGGTCATTTTCAATAAAAATGTTACTTAACATCCTGTTACATCAGACCCTTCAAGTTGTATGTAATACAGATTTAATGAACATGTATAAAATTTAATACAATACGGTACATTGTGACAGTAGATATTTTGTTTATTATAGATGTTCAGTACTTATAATACAGAGTATTTCATGTATGCACAGCACACTCTGATATAGAAATAGCAATTGTTAAATAATAATTGAAATATTGTAAATATCCAAATATTGTATTATACGATATGTGGTACACATACTGAATACTTTGTTATTATAGAATTTTACAAACATTTTTAACGTTCAATGCATGAACGTGACTGGTAATGTTCAAACAATGCATTATACAGTATATGAGCAAGACACATCAGTTTAATTGCATGGTAGTTCAAGTGATGCAGATCGTTCCACATTTTCAGTCACCTTCTTGAATTTTTAGTATCACTTTAAGATCAAATTTCAATCACACACTCAAGTTCCAGTACCAGTACCACTTTAAGATTATATCGTTTAAACATCAAATGTTTGTTCATTTTAGAATTAATCATTCGAAATGTTTGAAATTATTTGTGTTAAGTAGTGATGATGGCCATTTGACTAATGTGTCATTCTATGACAAATCACCCAAAAAAATTAACCAACTTCATAGAGCTAGTAGTTTTTAAGTTTTGAAAGCCTCTCACTTCTAACCTCTCAATCTGACGGATTGAGAGGTTACTTCGAAATTTTAACTTTCTACAACTTTTGACCCGAGGACATTAAAATTTGATATTTGTGTTTTCCCCCAGTATTACAACACGTAACATATATTTCAGCAAAATCTGAGGAAGTGAGTTAAACTCGCTTGGGTTATGGAATGCCATTATGTTAATGGCCTACATTCTAAGTTATATTATACTGTATGATACTTTTCGGTAGCCCAAATGGTTTGTACTTGTAAAGTCATTATACAATTGTTTTGAAGATACTTTTTTTTCGCGCAACCATTAAGGGCAAACTATTGAACCCATAACATATATTTATATATTATTAGAAAGATATTGAATTGAATATTCATGAATAGTTTTAGTTTACGTATACCTTAAGCCGTTTACGAGAAATTGCTCTTTGAAAATTAGTGACCGTTTTTTTTGGTCTACCCTGTATTTTTTAACAACTACGGAAATTTTATTATCGATTATGCGACATGACTTCTAACTCAAATTTAAAATTATTCTTTTATTATAAAAACCATGAATAATTTTTCGATTATAAATAAATAAAAATATTTGTGAATAAAAAGATATGAATAAAAATATTTATAATATCTACGGAGTTAACAATTTTCCAAGTTTGCTTTTCCTATTAATAAGAAATAACCTTGAGAAATTCACTCAAAATTTATTAAGTCACCTGATGTATCGTAAAAAAACCTATTTAATGCTACTTTAATGTATGTTTGTGCATAATGTTATAATGTTTGAGAAAGGAGATTTACATTACATATTTGTGTACATAAACCTTAAGATAATCGAGTAAAACATTAAAAAAAAATTATTTATACAATTCACATTTAAAAAATAGGTTTTCTTTTCTGAAACGGCTACATATATATATATAAATTTAAAAAGCAATTTTGCATAAATAAACAGGTGGCAAGTACGCCTATACTATTCACTCAAAGAAGGGAGGAGAAACTGTACTTGAAGTAATGAGCAACGCTTAAATCACAGTACGGTAGGTTTATTGATAACTGCACACAGTTGGTTTTAAATTGAACAAGATGGACATCGGCGATAATTCTTCGACAACAAATGGAATTTATATATAAATCACCATAATATCTCATTTTAGACAACAGTTATAAACATTTAAAGAAAGTGAGTGTTAGTGACTGAAATATTGTGTGTTCATACTAAGACAATCAGTACCAAAGCGAGTTGTATGTCAACGTTTTATGTGCTTCGAACGTTTCTACTGTTGCTGAAGAAGATCGATGTCCTACCACTGTTTAATAGAATTAGCATCATTAATGGCCTTCATCGTTTGTTTAAGGTAAAAAAAAAAACAGTTTTAGATGTTAAATAATAACAATGTGTAAACTTGTTACTGTGAAGTTACGGTTAGTAATCAATCATGTTACAATGTAATACGTAGAGCGGAGGTATAAATTTGGGTACTTGTGTATTAAGCAACAGCTATTTTTATTGGAGCGGCATGGAGTTGTTGGTTTTTAACTAACCTAAACTGGTATCCATGAAAATAATTTCGTTTAAGTTGGTTAAAAACAACAATCAATTTTATCATTAATCATAAAATTGATGCATTTTTGGGTACTTGTGAGTTAACGACTAGTCACTAATATGAGAAGGTTGTATTTCTGCAGGTTAGGTTAATTAAAACAAACAAAATATTTTTCTGATAATATTAATACATTAATTGGACTAAAGCCTGGTCACGTTTTGTCTTCAGTCTGGCTTGAAAGATCAGTTTGACTGATAAGACCACTAATTTTTTTCATGCAGTTGTCCAAACTTGCCGTTCACACGTACCGTTTTGTCTGTTCAGCCTGGCAGAACTCGTGAGTTTTGCCTGTTTAAAACGTTACGTGTAGACCAGCCTTTGAAGTAAAAGATCCGTCTTTTACCTAACCTAAATTGGTATCCACACCCCATAGATATCAGTCTATGTTAGGTGGAAAAAAAAAGCAACTGCAACGAACAACGGCCAACAATAGACTGACAATAGTAATTAATGAGATCTGGTAACTTATTGAGTCTGTTGTTTTGTGACAAAACAATACTCACTAACTTACCAGATCTCATTAATTACTTCATTAATAAATGCACAGTACTTTCCGGTTATAGCCAGTTCCAGTCTGATGTTGCTATTTGCTTGTATTCAATTATGGATTTACTGTGCAGATTAGGTTAGGAAAACAAAATAAAATGTCATACGTTTAATACGTTTCTTTATTTTTCCTAACCTAACCTGCACAATGAACCCACAATTAAGTACAAGCAAATAGCAACATCAGACTGGGGCCTGACTATACCCGGAAAGTACCAAATGCACTAATACATAAATTGATACATTTTTGTGTGTTTTAAATAGCCTAACCTACGAACATACAGCGCTTTTATATCAGTGGCTAGTCATTAACTTACAAGTACCCATTTTTTGTTAGTTTTCATCTTTGGATATAATAGCATATTGAAAAGATTTTTCCAATGGCACTATTTTCATTGACCTTAAATTAATTTTTAAAAAAATCGCATTGTTAAAATTTTAAACAGTGCTTCGTAGGTATCAGGTCATATTTAGAAAATTGTAACCAATAGCCTATATAGTCATAATCTACTTTTGTTACATTTCCAACAATCCAAATGATTATTCAACAATACACTATACAAAGGAAACCATAATGCTGCAGCAGCTTCACTACATATCACGTTTGTTATGCAGCAAAAAGGAATTTAGTTCTTTGCATGGTTAATTTAAGTACGATTTTAAAGTTGCCTAATAACTACTATTAAAGTTTTTAGGTGAACGAGGGTCGCGGTTTAAAGAGGGCGGATTAATGTGTTGAAAGCTACATTGGTGTTGTGTTCTTTACTGGCGAAAGCTAGAGTGCCAGTTTATAAGGGGCAGTTTAACGAGAGTCGACTGTATATCACTGGTATTCATTTAACAATGGTCAAAAAATGATCATATTTATATTTAATTTAATTTGCCACATATGTAGTTAAGTTTACCATTAACTTATTTTATACAACTCATTATCTTATAAAGCAGTACTTTGACAATCTGTAATTAATATTTTAGCTGAGTTTTTAAATTTTAAAAATTAATACAAGCGATAGTATTGTATTCAAAAGACATTGAACTTGTAATTTAAGTGCATCGTGATGGCATTAAGAGGTTGCCATTTTATGCCACAAGAAGCAGTTCTGTTTTAAAAGCCCGTCTAATTGAAAGGACGTGGGAAGCCACGACAAAGATGGCCTAAACCGAAAGTGGGTTTAGTAAATCTGGGGAGAAAATTCATCGTGACCACGTGGTCTGGCGGGGATAATTGCGGGAGAATAGTTGTGTGTGTGGATGGATGGAGAGGGGAAAGTGGGCGTGATTGTACGAACTGGTGTTTTGAAGGCTGTTTGGGGTCGTTTTTAATTCGTGTTTTCTCCTTGGTGATATTCGGTCGATGTCTTCATTAAGCAGAACCATAACTGCCAAAACATGGTCGGCGATGTTATTGATGTGAACAACATGTCAGCAGAAAGAGCCAGTAGCCCGTTAAAACCCTTTTTCCAGATTCTTTAGTGGAATT
>JAQIWH010006141.1:0-13333 GCA_034695005.1 Cryptops parisi
CTGTATTGTATACAAGCATGAAGCATATGCCATGTGCATGTTTGTTGACGGAAATCTCATTTACACGAGTTAGCAAAATACACGAGATTTAAAATCCGTTATAAACTTATTGGAAAGCTATCAAACAGCGAACCGGCGATCGATATATTGATTATATTATCGTTTCCAATCAATGTTGTGTACACCATATCAAATGCAAATATACAAACTTCGCTCATCGAAGAGGATCATGATGACACGTGACCACCTATCAACATCTCTCATCATTTTTAATTTTGCATGGCATGTACAATAATTTTTCATTTAAACTACAGTTACTACACTTAAAAAAAAATTACGATCTTTTTTTACGAGTAAAATACATCACACATAAAATATACCATCCCCATTACAATTTGACATTTCAATAGAAAATATACCAACTTCAGTTATTGTCTATCCACAAAAAAAAAATTGAAAGTATTTTCGTTCTCCAACAACGAACACGTTTTTTTTATGCATTCGTGCTCAATAATTTCACAACTTGTTAAAAACCTTGGTACGTCATTTTTATTTTTCTTTATATAATTTTTTTTTTTTTGAGCCAGTGGATCTTGATGATTGTGAAAAACCTGAAAGGTAACCACTCCTCCAGTTTCTCCTCACAAACAAAAGTGCATTCCGAAAATAACACACATAACACTCACCACACGAAGTTCCATTAACCCGTTGTTGCATCAGGTAAAATACAGACAAGACACTTAATACTCTTCTTTCGTTATTAAGTGCATCGTGCGGACAGACAGACAAGTGGCGGATGCATTTCATCAATGAAACCTAAATTAAACAATAAAAACGGCGTAAATCATCGTTGTCTTACAAACAAATCACGTACCAAGTTATTTCCTTTGATTAATAAGTCTATATATTATACAAGAGGAGGGGGTAGTTAAAAATAAATGTTGAAGAAATTCTATTGCCTACATTTATTTCTAGGTATTTATTTCGTATTGCCTACTTTCCAAAGCAAAGGCCTGAAAAAAAGATAGGCCTCTGGAGAACTATGAGGCGAGCCCCGTTTATACAACAACAAAGGAACACGGCCTAGGTTGGTGATGATGGTGGATGTTTTTAACCTAAATTGGAAGTAGTCACAGTTTTTCCAAATGTACAAATGAAGGTCGAACATGCCTGAGCAGGTTAACGCCTTCGGAAAAAACATCTTCGACCTTGAGTTGTTCCTGGCCTTAACCCTTTGTGAGGTTTTCACGCGCTAAACTTTTCACGGTCCGAGGAATTCTGGGTCTTGTCTCGTAAATTTTGTCACTTTCATGCATGCACAATATTCTAGTCCACTAATAGAAAAGTCACTTTTAATTTATTTGAATAGCTTTTTAAAAAATCAAACAAAGCACATTGTTTGTTTTGTTTTCAAATTTTCATTCAATACCAAGTATAACAACATAATTTAGATATTCCAATTCTTCGTTGTTGTAACAAACAAAATTTTGTTGTAAAAATTTTTGTTGCAAAACCTTTTGTTGTAACAAGCAAAATTTCGTAAAACAAAAATATTCGTAATAAAAAAATAAAAAGTAAATCAAAAACAATCGCAAATCGCATGTTAAGATGAATTACATTACATTACTTTTTTAAAAACATTTTTATTCAATATCAAGTATCTGTTCTATAAAAGACCAGACCGTGTCTCCCCTCCAGTTTTTAAGACCGAAAGTAGTGCCAACTGATCTCTAAAACGCGTATTTAATGTATCCGCGAAATAGGAAAAAGCGGTGCGTGTGCATGCGCTATAGTCTATTAATCTATTTTATAACTGTAACAAATATTGAAAAGCAACATGAGTTAACACAAATTGCGTAAAATGAAAATAAAATAAAAACTTTTTCGTCATTTTTGATGAACTAATTACTAGTAGGAATATGATTTTTGATATTCCGATTCTTCGATTCACCCTTTGTTATACATACAAAAGTTCGTGAAACGAAAAAATTCGTAAATCGAAATAGTTCTTAATAAAAAAAATTTGCATAAAAAAATTAATAGCAAATCGAATGTTTACATGAATTATATTACTGTACATTATTTTTTTTCTTTACATTTTCATTCAATATCAAGTATGTATAACAACATTTTAGATATTATAATCCTTTAGTTTGGATTTTGTTATAACATAAAACATTTCGTAAATCGAAAAAGTTCGTAATAAAAAGTTGTAAATCAAAAACATTCACAGATCGAATGAGCGTTTTTATTTAGATTTGACATGAATTTTCTGTCATCATTGAACTCGTGTGTCGTAAAATTTCGAAAGTGAAATTTCGTAAGTTTCTTTATAACACGTGAGAAGTTCGTAAATCGAATTATGAACAAGATTAATAAAAGAAAAAATCATTTTTCATTAGATTTAATGTGAAAACTTATTTTATAATGCGTTCCAAGTACGAAATGCGTTATAAAATATCAAATATATAAACGCAAAAAATATTCGTAAATCGAATATCGAAACATCATGTGACTTCGTAAATCGAATAAATTATTTTTCCCTAGATCCAGAACACACATCACATATCCGATACCAAACTCCACCTTTTCATTTAATCAAAGCAAAAATCAATTCGTAAATCAAATAAATTATGTTTCATAAAATTCAATGTAAACACTCATATAATAATCTGTTCCAACTTCACAATTCGTTGTAGCGAATTGAATAATGTTGGTGAAATTTGGCAAGAAAATAGATCAGTAAAAAATAAAAATTCGTAAAATCGAAAAAAACTTTTCCGCGTCAACATCAAATTCATTATGTATTCTTCTACTGTCAGTTTTCAGTGTTATTTTTAAATTTAATCGTTATCATGAAGCATACTATATATTCAATACATTATACATATACTGTAAACAGGACACAATATTAAACCGTGTCAAATCATGATTGATGGAGTTATATTCACTAAAAAAAAAATTCTTCGTATTCCGGAAAGACATAAAAAAAAAAATAACGTGAAATATTATATATTACTAAAATAAAAGTACGGAAATCGTAAAAACAAAATCCATTAACTTTCAATATCTCATTTAAGATACATCTTCTCGTGACATGTCAATTCGCTATTTATTCCCAAATTGAAAAAATGCTCCAATTTTTTAGTTATAGTTCATCAACATTTCGCTATTATTCCAATAATGTGAATTATGACACACTTTATGTATACTAAAAAAACAAAAGTAGATTAACAAGCAAAAGTTTATCATCGTCACCATCAAATGTAATTATTCCTATGCAAGCCACGTCAACTATTTACTTACACACATCCACTGTCGCTTCGCTTTTGTTTGTTAGTTTTTTATTCACTTGCAGAATCCCTGACCCACATTTTACTTGGCGATCGATCCACAAATTTTCACGGGGTCAAAAGACTCTTTCGTCCAAACATATCTATAAACATCTTTACTGTGTTTCTATTTAAAGGTATTTCTACAAAGTGTATACCTAAAATCTATAGATACACTGCATATGTATCTATATACAGAACAGTATATATATATATATATCTATATACGTGTTATATGCTAATACGCATATATGGGGGAGATGCGGAGGATTGATTCCATGACACCCCCTCCCCTACACACACACTGATGCTCAAATTCTTTATATAAAATGACGTACAGTAACCTCTTCATTTACGCGAATTCACTTCAACACTATTCACAAATTTTGGCTTCATTTATGCTGCTGTTTTGGTGGAACCAATTAATCGCGTAAATGGAGGGATTACTGTAACATAAATATAGGGTGTGGCAAAAGTTTGGTTACAGCTAAATATCAGCAGAGATCCATTGGTGGTATGAAAATCATGATTGAACTATTCACTATTCTATAGTGGGCCCTCGTTATCGGCGGGTTTTGCATTTAACCAACCGTGGATCGAAAATAATTAAAAAAAATATCGATATTTCGAAAACTTTTATGAAACAACAATTAAATTTGACTCGAGAAGAGCACCATGCTGAATCTATGCGAAAGAAGTGATATCTTAGACATATCGCGCTATAACCTCTCACCATTAGCGATGTGTAATGTACACATTTTTTCCGTGGCATTATTTCTTCCTAAATAATACAGTTCAACAACTATTTATATAGAATTTACATTGTAGATATTATTTAAATTATACGGGAGGACGTGTGTAGTTAATCACAAAGGACTTGCACATCCGCGGAATTCGGTATCGGCGGAAATTTCTGAAATTAAACCGCCGAAGATACCGAAAGCCCACTGTATATCAGCCATAAGCTATCTAGTGGATTTGCCGAAAGTGACCTTGAAGGTCGTTTTCAAGATTTTCCAATTATTCATATCATCTCACACCCCACATGTGATTTAGAAAGATGAAGGTGTTCAGGAAATAATTCCAGCGCATGAAACAGATCGAAAATCTACCGGTAAAAACGGAAGTTAGGGAGAAAGAAAGAACTGTATTACAGGAAACAACTTCAGGGGCAGCTGCAACAGCATACGCTACTTGACAATGGAAAAGCGGAGGAAATGTGGTTAAAAAGTTGAGGGGAAAACCTGCTAAACTGATGTATGTGTTAATGCATCAGTCTAATAGGTGTTCCCATAACTTTTTCACTTCCTGCCAATACATTGTCAGGTATCAGGTATGCTGTTTGTTTGTTTGTTGTAGCTTCCCCTGGTAGCTTTCCAGTCATACCGTACTTGTTTTGCCCGTAACTTTCGTTTTGTCTGGTCAACATTTTATTTGTATTTGTTTCATGCGTCGGCATTATTTCGTGAATACTTTCATTTTTCTAAATCGCATGTGGTGTGTGAAATAAATATTAGAATTTAAAAATTAGATGACCTTGAAAATGACATAAAAGGTCACTTCAGGCAACTGCATTGGATAACCCCCATGACCAATATACGTTACAATTCTTCAATCAGTATATTCATATCACCAATGTTTTTCGATATATTTAACTGACCATTTTTGCCTCACTCTGTATATAAAACAGCATTATGACAAGATACAAAACTAACCCAGACTCTGGGTCTCAGAGCAATTTTTAAAGAAAACCAACACAGTAATAGCATTACCTAGCCATTCTTACCACGCATCAATAAACAGTTTTTTACACTAAAATCACAACACAGTCGAGTATCGAAAAACTCTTTTTAAACAGCGAAAGGGATGATGAACCAAAACGATTAACATTTTTTTCCTTCTTCGTATTATCAGTATTTCGTATCCTGCTGTTCCTACTGCTCTTAAGAGTGTTGATCCGGTTAAAAAAAAGTAAAAGCTGGTATCACGGATGGCTGGGTTACACAGTGGTACTCTTGCAGTTTAATGACTGTCGAAACTGAGCAAACGACTAATTTTCTGACGAAAAAAAATATTGTCACGTGTTAATGGTTGTAAAACTCTGTTGCTAAAATATTCGACGACACGTGCACACGTTCATCATCATTAAGCTTTTAGCTCGAACAACATGCTTGGCAATAGCCAACAAGTCCCTATTTACACGGCGTGGCTATAAACGAGCAATTAAAACAAGCCCCCATGATGTGTCATAATTCAAGATTTTTCTCGACACCCTCCTTTTTATTTTGGTAGCTTTAGATGACAAGTGCACACCTAGTTCATAATTAAAGTTTATATCTATGGAATTATTATGAAGTTGTTAATGTATAAAATTAATATTGGATATGATAAATAGTACTACTAATAGTAATCCACAAATAAAAAATTAACATTTAGATATCTTATAAACATTGAAAAAAAACACTCCATTTTAGAATATACGTGAAAAATATTTACACTTTTTCTAAATATAATTAAAATGATTACAAATTACATGAAAGTTATACAAAATTCAAGTGTATAAAAATTAAGTAAAAGTGAAAGTAATTTGAAAAAATATTTTAAAATAAACTATACAGGGTTATTCCACGGACTTGATTTCTTTTAAGGAAATTTAACTCAAAAGTCGAATAACTTGAAAGTTGAACTAGTTCTTGAAACGGATTATGTTTGAAGTTGGAGGGTCCACTGTATATGTAATAAATATCGGAGCAATTTTTATTTTGTACGATTGTAAAATTATTAAATTTCTGTTTACATTACCGTTTTTCATACTTAAAAGCAGGCTTTTTGGTCAACTACATGGCTCGTCTACAACTTTTTTTTAATTGTTCAATATGCTCAAGTCCTGATGTTGCTTGAACTCCAGTGTTTATACAGAGTAAGTGTTTTATCGTGACACCACCAAATATTATGAAAACAACCAATCAATACAATGAAACAATCCCATTGTTAAACAACTTAACAATGGGATTTTCGCAAAAATTAATTTCAAGGTCAATGAAAATAATACCATTGAAAAGACCCCTCATATACAAACAATATTTGCCTGGCACATTTGTTTGTCACATACTTTGTTTTCATAATTTTTGGTTGTCACAATAAAAGTCTCACTCTGTATACAAAAAGTATAAAATAATAAACTTCCAACTAGTCTAAGGAACATTGGAGGTAAAACTAGTAAATTAAATTACTGTGAAATCACAATTTCAACTATTCAAAATTCTCTGAATGTAACCTGAATGACTAAAATATTTCAATTGTAACTTTACGTATAAAAATATTAATACTCAAATTAAATGTTAAAATTAAATGTAATATTATTTCAATAAAAAAAAAATACAATATGAAGATAAAAAATAAGGCGATGAGATGTACCGTGAAAAAATAATAGCACACACACAAAAAAACAACTGAAAAAGTGGTCAATTGATGTTCACCTTTTTTGTCTGGAAGTAATGACTTTACAAAAAAGGTAAAAAAAAAACCTTTTCACATTAAAACTTTTTTTTTTACAAATTAAATTGCAACTTATCCGAAAAAAAAAATCACAATTTTTTTATTCAATTTTTTTTACCCAAGCACAATTAATAGCTAGCCCCACGGGGCAGCACTGTCCCCCTTTTTTTATATAGACACACACAAAAAAAAATAGAAAAACACCTTACATTTGTCTAGACATTTTAAGCAATACAGTACAAATGTCTACAATATAATACTTTACATATTTTAATAATAATAATATCTTTATTAAGCATGTAACTCGGTATACAAAAATAATACTACTAAAAGAGAAAGGGGTGAATAGAAAGAAAACCAGCAAGAAACAACCTTGCACCAAGATCAAGTTTTTTTTCCTTGTGCTTACTTTCTATACTTAGTCATTGCACTTGAACCTGCTATGATTTAACCCGTTCACTTTCTTTGTTCGGTCAGTTCACTCACTCACTCTCACCTGTTCTCCTCGAGTGGAAACGAGGCCACAGTCACAGCTACTAACCTACTCTCCTCTCACACATTAACGTCTCCTACTGTGAAAAGGAGGAGCGTTAAAACTAGGCAACTCAATTTTCAAACACCGCTGCTGCGACACCGCGTAAGCACAACAACATGTAGGGGTCGAATTAACATTTTTCGTAGCCCTTTTTTTCTTCTTCTTCTATTTCAATGGAACTAGTAGTACAAAGGTCAACCCATGACCCACTGTATAATGACCCATAGAAATGGGATTTTTTTTTTTTTAATCCCCACACCCCCTTTGACCTCAATTGAGAACTATTTACAATATAGATATATCATAGTAGTGGAGGTCGTTGCGGTGGTCCTTTGAGGATCTGCAAGAAAAAAGAAGGAAAAACGTATAATACAGCAAAATACAAATACTCAAAAGTTTCATAAACAGGTACAGTATATGTTACAGTGAAAACCCAAAATCCACTCAAGCCAGTGTTCAAAAACTAGTTAGAACCAGAGTTGTTTTAATTAGCAGTTTAAGTAGTTAATCTTTGGGTATGGTTTTTTAATTAGCAGTATAATTAGTTGACCTTTGGGTATGGTCCGTCATAATCATTGTAAGGATGAATTGGTTGAAATATTCTGACTATTAACAAAATAATTGACAAATTCAAGTATACATTTTCATAACCAATCCATCTTACAAAAATTGAGATGGACCATATCCAAGGGTCAACTAATTAAACTGCTAATTAAAAAACCCATAACCAAAGGTCAACTAATTTAACTGCTAACTAGACTGATAATTAAAACAACTCTGGTTAGAACTGGGAACAAGTACATTAAAAATGCTTTTAGCATAGGCCTATGTGTGCATTGTATAAAAAATGCACACACTGTGTATAATGTTTTAGTTATTACAGTACCGTATATTGCCTAAACTTGGTACCAGTAGCGGATTTAGAACCGACTTCTGGAAGGGGGAGAGTTCACCTGAAATACCATGACGAATATGTCTAAAAAATTACGTCTTTTCTTGGCAAATCAAACTCCAAATGAACGTTTGATTGTTTAAACCTCAACACATGCATAATTTAGCCTCTTGTTTCACGAAAACGTCTTTTTTTCATGATCCAGAGATGTTCGGGGGGGGGGGGGTGAAAACCCTAACCCGTCCCCCGTAAATCCGCCAGTGCTTGATCAAATAGTTGTATAAATTATTGTAACACATGTTCTATAAAAGTCCATCATGTTAATAATATATGTCTCTATCGTAACACAAATATGGCATAACTAATATTCCTATAAGATCCAATTGGATAACGAATGTATTGTATAGTCTTTGTTCAGTTAATGACTGTATACCCTCGAGTTGTACTTTTATGTCTGTGTATATATACGTACGGGTATATACTCTTGACTGAACGTATTTGAGTTACGGAGTTGAGACGTTGTTAATGAAAGTGATAAGTGAAAACAAAAACGTTATCTTATAAGCATTTGTGTACGCCTGTTTAGGGGTGCCTCATTCATTTCACGCTAAGTGTTTTGTCAATACCGCAGTTGTATCTCATTGAGGAAAGGAAAATAATGGCTTTGTTTTCATTCCTTCTTATTACAACAGCGTGTGTATGATGAGAGGACTTCCCTTCCCATAAAACACGATGACCCGCTTTACAGCGGATGTAAACAGAAACTTGTTTACGTTTACAAAACTCTCGTGAATGTACATTTAATTTCTATAAGGGCAATAACGATGACTTTAGTCACCCTTAGGATTTAATGCCCATAACCCTACTCTGTGCGTATAAAGTATTCTATACAAGTACCATTCTTTACTCCTTAGCGCTATGATGCAGGTTATAAGTGTAAGTAAAATGGACAGTACATTATATTAATTAAGATTTGAAAAACTATGTCGTTCCAGGGCGATTTACTACTTTATTATAGGTGACAATTCGCTTCATTGGTTAACGAGCTCCTTTATTAATATTCGGATTCCACCTATTAGAATTTAGACTTGTGCAATACCCACATGAGGTCACTGAAATGTTATTCTTGATGGAACAGAATAAGACTCATAAAATTCCTTGTAAAAATTTTGTAATGCAATTCAGTGCCACAGTGGCGCTGCAGTCAGTCGTTCATCAAAATGGCGACTCTAAGCAACCGAGCATTTTTGCGATGGTTGGCGAACGAGTGCATGAGAAAGACGCGCTTTTTCGTTATTTTTGTTTGAAAAATTGCGAACGATGAAACGAACTTAATATGAAGAATTCTAAGTCAAGTTAGGAAATTTCAAACGATTGTGAAAATTTCTCGACATGAAGGAATGGTGCTGAACACATAACGTGAGTTAGCCTACCACCTAGTAGACATTTTTCGTGCCACCAGAGGCAGTCATGTGCAGTGAAGTCATATTTTTTTTAATGAAAGTGTAGTATGTTTACTATCATCTCCATATTTAATTATGGCTATATACTTATTCACCTTCAAACTGTATGTGATTGCATTAAAATGTTTAAATCGCAGTGTGGCCACTCTGTTTACAAAGTATAATATAACAAGAAAAAAACCTGATTGATCAAAAGATCAGGTTTTACATCATACGGTCGTGTAATTAAAATATGATTTGTCTAAACAGATTAGACGAACTTTCCCTTAGTTCTAACAATGATTGGTTGATTAATTCTCTTGTCAATTCGGATTTCAAAATTAGAACTTCTGCAATTCTACTAATTTTTTTGGAATTACTAAAAAAAACATAGTATAAGATGGTATGGTATAAAAAATACATAAAATGAATCTATAAAGCATACTATGAAAACTTGGTCGACAAAGAAGCTATCATCTGTACATGATTTGGTCCACATCAACTAATCGAAATACAGTATGGCTTGTCCTACTTGATGAGTCTTTAGAAGAAAGAAATCTATGAAGTTTCCAGTAACAACAACAAGAAAACTCGGTTAGAAAGCAGCGTAAAATGACACTACAGTATATTAGAACTTTAAAAACTACTTCTTAGAACTTCGGCAATTTCACTAATCCTTTATGGAATCACTAAGTAGCCTACAGTATAATGGAATCTACCAAAGATATAACATGACAAGCCAAAACACTTGGTCGACAAAGAAGCCACCATCTTTACATCATTTGGCCAAATGATGGAATATGATTTGTCCTACCAGATGGGTCTTTAAAGAAAGAAAGAGCGAAATCTACGGACTTTCCAGTAAGAAGAAGAAGAAAACATCGCGTCGTCGGCTTTGGACTCTTTTGTTGCCACGAGTGCACTTGGGCTCCTTCTCTTTGTTCGTCAAGGCCCCGCGTCCTTGTTGGTGACCCTTGCCCCAGACGAAGAATCACCAACTTGGAAAGGTGGGGAGGAGGGACAAGGGGGGTGAGAGACCCGCTGATCCACATTCCACAACACTAAAGTACTACCACCACTACTACAACTTTTCAATGTGGTGAACCTGGGTACCTGACTTCCCTGCGGCATTTAATGAGAATGCCCGAGAACAAAGACAATCAAGTGGAGGCTCCCGGACCTTGGGGAGGGAAGGGGGAGGATAAAGTGATCGGCAGGCAACAACAACAAGCCAAAAAAAAACAACAATCCTATCTAAAATAAAGGAAAGGAGCAAGGTAACGAGCGGGAGGGAGCCGGAATAGCGCAAAGGGGGACGAATCTCTCACCAAACTACATATGGGGTGATTCGCAGGTGGCTATCCAGCAGTAGACGCGAAACAGACAAAGAAAGCAGTGGAAAAACCATTGGTACAATCCTGTATATAGCGTAACTCCCCAGCTTTGTACTTGGGAAAAATGTTCGTGGTGTCCCAAACACACCTGTTCATTGATCGTTGCCAAAAATAACCCAACTTTTTCGTAATAAAAAAAAGGGACCTGTACACGACTCTTTTATTGAGTGCTTTTTTTTTCGTTGTTGTTGTTATCTTGTTGAAAGTTGATCTTTTTTGTGAACTCTTGTTACACATCCTTTAAATTGACCACCTGTAAGCTTCTAATAATAAACCACACAGATAAAGATAATATAGATTAAAGGTGTCATTGTACTAAGAATCAACGTTTATTTTATGTAATTTATGATGCACGAGATAGGTATTATTTATATGCCGGTAATAATTTTGTAATAGAGTGTTATATATCATACTTGTATAAACATTCCGATATAAATATCGTAAATTAAAAATTAAATAAATAAACGAACCACCATCTTGAAACTGATAATATAAGATGTTTATCGATTGTAACTGTATTAAAAATGTGTATTAATATTCACTAATACACACGGGCACTGTTATTGTAATATGGATTTTGTGATTACCGCGATACGAAGATCGGCAACCTATGGCACGCGTGCCAAACGAAGAATCAAAACAATAACAAAATAAAAGAAAAACATCGATATTCATTAATTACATATTCATTATCCTAAAATTCAAAAAGTTAATAGAATTTAGGTCAGCTAGCTGCAGTATTAAAAATTTGGGCATTGGGTCGGCAACCTATGACACGAGTGCCGACTTGAGAGGCAGTACGACGGTAGTTCAAAAAGTATTCGGATACTGTAATTAAAATATAGAATTATTTCTTTCATGGAACTTTTTGATCGACTCTCGTATATTGTCCTAAACTCTACAAAATAGATTCTGGTTTGCTATTGTAGTGCCCTTTTTTTCATTTTATATGAATTGAATGACAGATCCATTTTTTGTAATATGGTCATAAGTTATGGCCCATAACTTCTACATTGAAAAAATAGATGCCCAACTTTATTAAATGTAATTTTACTGTCAAATGATAATTGCATATTTTAATATAACGGTTACATTTTTACAAAAGATCATGAAAAAAACCATGATCTTGGTAGTTGAAAGAAATAGTTTAAAAAGTGTACATTTTCCATTAAAAAGCGCATCTAACTTTTTCGAAGCAAAAAACAAAACAACCAGACCAAACTTAACATGGTGAGAATGTGTCATATCAAACAGCTGATCTTTTTATATAGCATACGTATATAAAAGATACGCGGATTTTACATTTTAAAAAGTCGGTGATAAGCCTTAGACGGAAATCGTGATAGTAACACACACACCATTCAACAACTACCTCATCCATATGTACGGAAACAGTTGCATCAACAACAACAACAAGAACGCGTTATTAACCCTTTCGCTTTGGCTCTAAGCCAACGAGATCAGCCGCACTGGCATCAATAAGATGAACCACTGCAGCAGTGAAGGTGAGGTCGATGTCAACGTTGCTATGACAACTAACTCCACCCACGCCGAATTCTAGCCTCAGTGCCTTGCTGTTGGTGAGAGGCTTGCAACAACGAGGAGGAGAGAGAGAGGACCCTACCTGAGCCCCCGTCGCCGTGACTGAACCCTCCACGATGGTGGTTGAGGTGAAAGACCGGTGGCGACCACGTGGTTTCGGAGCGATCGAAGCCAAGGCCGCCAGCCAGACAGACAGACGAGCAACCTCGTCTTCTTTCACACACTCTCTCTCTCTCGAGCGCTGCTAGCTCCGGTTCGTTCGCGTGGGCGATGCACCCGAGGCTAGGATCCACCTGGCGAGCCGAGGCCATGGCTCGAGAGCGTTGTGCTCTTTGGTTGTCTGCTCACACACTTGTTATAAATACTGAAATACTCGTGTCGCTGTGTGTGATTCCTTGTTGGGGATGCGCGTCTAACCACCGCGCCAACGAGGTTCGATAACGAGCTGTAGAAAAGTGGTGGTTGCTTTTTTTATATTTTATTATTGTTGTTGTTCCGTTCAGTTTATTATCGGTTAGTAGGTGGCATTTTTTCACTTCTCCAAGAAAGGTGCGCTTATCACCAAAAGTATGGTGTTGTTTCTTAACTAGTAGTTCTGTGAACAGCAGACCTCACTCCGTAAATTTTTAATTAGGTAAAAGAATAAGTATATTGCTATAAAATAAATAATAATAGTGATGTGTCTGTAACCGTTTTTT
>JAQIWH010006142.1:0-13330 GCA_034695005.1 Cryptops parisi
GAAAAGTGTGAGAGGTACGCTCGTCAACCATTGGCTGATTCATCTCGCTGCCTCCAATTCCAATTCCAATTCTGTGCTAGCTAATTTGGGATAGAGTATATTACATATCGTAAATTGTTTGTGATTTCTTTCTTTTTGTCGCTTCATTTCCTGGTTGTTTTACTTGCTTGCTTTACTTCCAAAACAATAGAAAATATAGTGATCTTTGGAAAAACAGCGTAAATTAATTTATAAATTAACACGATATTTGAAAAAAAAACAGCGTAATTGCATTTTTTAATTAGCTCACAGTTTGAGGCCTGTCAACTAAAGTTAACAGATTTTGTTAACTTATTGACTTATTGACTTTTTGTTAACTTATATGGTTTTTTGCAAAACCTGTCAATTTTTTTTTTTTAAATATACAATTGACAGGAATTTATTTTAATTTTAAATTTGAAAGTGCCAGAAGTTTTGCTTTTTTTTTTTTTTTTGCAAAACTACATTTTTAGAGTTACGCCGTTATTCCATCCAACTTGTCAATTTAGCTTGACATTGTAAACTCGGATAAAGTATTTTTTTAGTAAACCCTATGTTGCACAAGTATTCAAAGATTCAATTACGATTAAAAAATATCACTATGGCAAAATTAGAAAAAAAATGGAGTTCATTTGTTTGACGTAAACTACTCTTCCGAATGGATTATTTAATTTCCCTTATTATATCGGCTATATTGGCAGGATTTTCTGATTTGGAAAGAGTCGGATTCAATATGGGACCTATAGATTGTTTTCAACGCTTTGGCGAAACGAATCGGGTCGATGATAATTACATTTTAATCGATGTTCAATTACTGAGAGCTCAGTGATTTCGAAAAGGGAGGGGTGGTGCAGTTTGGAGTTTAACAAAGAGGACTTTGTTTACTTCGACTTTAAACAGCATTGCAGCTGAATTTAATACACGCGCGCTTCACACTCCCGTAACAACGTGTTATCTCGACAGGTCGTCGTGGCCATGAAGTATAGACTAGGTAAAAATTGGTCATCAATCATCGAAATCAGGTATTAGACGCGGATTCGATTAAAACAAACTGCCCGATTAGAACTTGATTAAAAACATTGGTTGATTTACTTTTGATTATAATCAGTTTATTTGGCAATGGACTTTGCAAAACTACTGATCCGACAAAACTGCTGCAGTTATGCTAGAAAGCTTTAAAAAAAGCTGTGACGATGCGCTATGTAATCCAGGGAAGCCTTGAAAAGCTGTAGCAATGCTCTGGGCTCAGCAGGAAAGCGATACAAAGCTGTAGCTACGAGTTGTGCTATTCAGGAAAGTGTTGCTTTTTTATTGTGCTAGTAGCCAAAAATCCATGTTTTATACTGAAAAACCTTTGATGTTTGCGTCTTATTTACGAATTTTGTTATTCGCGATACAACAATTTTAAAATGCCGTTAAATTGGCATCCCTTTGAAACATTTGCTAGTTTCTCTTATTTCGTTTTTATTTTATGAAATTAAGAAAATACAGTATTTTTTACTGAAACTATTGTTTGTTTGTTTTTTAATAAAAGCTATTTTTTATTTGAAAATTCTCAGGAAGTCAATATTTCGACACATGTCAGAAAATGTATTTACAATTTTCAAATAAAAAATAGGTTTTATTAAAAAAAAAAAAAAAAAGGAAATATTTCGTATAGTTAAAAAAGCTACTCATTCACCATTTAATTCCATAGAAAACACTGTTTAAAACAAATATTGTTAAGGACATTCTACATTCACTAAGAAAATACAAGTTAGTCATAACAAAGAACGTGAGCGTAAACAATAAAACCCTTTATATTTTTTTACCACTCTTTCAAAATATTTCAATTAAACTTTCAGCAAAATTTCACAAATATAGTCACATATTTGGATAGGTTAACAAATGACCCATTGTCGGTTTTTGAATGACATTTTAGATATTTAAATTGCTTTAAACTTGTCTGGACGTAACCATACCAAATTTTAAGTGAGTTTAATAAAATGACATACGAATCTATAGCCAACAATCATACAAACAAACTCTGCTTTTATGAACATAAAATATATGAGGGTTTACGTGTAGTGTATCCAGTAGACTTAGTAGTCTTTGTGAGGAAACGCTGGGTTTTGATGGGAATCGGTTATCCCATCTGTAGGGTTTTTGAAGTCGTTTGGGAACTGGTGACAAGCGCGTGTACAAACGTGGTCAGTGTAGCGTTTCTCTTTTGATGATGAGTCTTCGATTGGAAATCGTTGCCGTTCTGTCGTCATCGGTGTGTTTGGAGTGACGTTTAATCGACGTCCCGGACAGATGACTACTGTTGTTCAAATTCCCATGTCGATGGGCTTGGTAAACTGTCAAGGCAAGGGTTAAGGTCACGTTAAAACTTGTAATCATTAATTACCACCGCCACTACTACTGCTACCACTACACCTGAAAGGGAAAGTCGTCGACGTCGTTTGACACTAACCAGTGGAAGAGGCGTTCATTAACGGTTGTTAGAAATAGTGCTATTATGGTGTTGTATCACACACACGCAGAGAGGCCAGTCTGATGATGATGATGCTCCAGAAATTAATGAGAAGGTTTCAATTTAACACAAAGTTGTTGAGTTTCAAGTTGGCCTACCATTTACAACTTTTCGTGTCGGCTTTCGCCTGGGTTTCACAGGGTTCGAGTTGCCATACAACGGAATCGATATTTTTTTGTTTCAATTAATTAAAAGTTGATCTTTACTGGTATTCACGCTTCATAACAATTACTTGTGTAAAAAACAGTAAGTTTAATTGCACCGATGTGGTTTTAATCAAAAACTGGACAATATAAACAAACTGAACAGTATTTTACATTGAATCAATTGCAGCCAAATATTGCAGCGTCTAGTGTCTACAATAGTTTTAGAATTCCATGGTTTTTTTTGTAAATAACTTTTTATACAGGGTGTTCCAAAGTTTTATACATAAATATGCAGTGATCCTTTTATAGGTAATAGTTGCAGTTTTCTCAAAAAAAGTGCTAAATTTTCTGATGTATGATAATTTTGGTACACTCTGTATACGTTCTTCTTTGGTCAAAATTATTCTTAAATCATCTCTGATGAAAAACACATTACCTCTGCATGGAAAGCCTGTAGTTTTGAAGAGTAAGTTGTCATGGTAACGACAAGAGGACGTTGTGCATTAACTAATGGAAACGAAATTGACGCTCGACGTAGTAATTTTACAAAAGTAAACAAACTTTGTTGAATTTGTAAAACGTTTTCTTCGTTCATTTCATCTCTATATGTCGTCATTACATCCCAAAGTAGAGAAGAACAAATTGCAAACAAACATCGCGGATACGAAGTGACGCATGTACTTGAACAATCTATCACGTTGGTTAACATTCGAACTCCTAGTTTGATACATTAACCACCGTTTTCGATCTTTGATTAACCGATAAACTATCATCGTGATCGCGTTTAATGAACAGGCTGAAATTAGGAATGGTTATAGTTTGCTCGTTCATCAATTGAAATATCGATAGGTATTTCTAGTAGTTTTCAGGATGAGTTAAGTAAACGATTCCCAATGGAGTACAAACTTAGCCATTAGATTAGAGTTAATTAATTAATTGATTGCGAGACAATAAAATTTTGTTAATCGTTCGTGGCTTTGCGTTTCGTTCGCGTACGAGTTTGTTAAAATGAGTGTTAAGTTTATTAGGCATTTTGGGACAAGTTCACTGCTAGAATTGAAATGAGTGGGGGTGTTGAAGGTTAAAGCTCAAAAGTTGATTTACGAGACAAAATGGCAAAACCAAAACTTTGTCTACAACAAGAGACTGTTGTGTATGTTATGTACATATGTATATATGTATATGTGTATGTGTATATGTATGTATGGATATACAGTAGAACCCCACGTATTCGCGGGGAATAACTTCCAAGTCAATCCGCAGATAGTAGCAAACGATATTTATTGTGAATACGTACCTATGATATTTTAATTTATAAACTATACAGAAAAAGACAACAACAACTAATAATAACTAATGATAATAGAATAAAACAATGCAACTTTAATACAATTTTACGGTTTTTCTTTGGCATATTTGAATTGCCAGCATCATTCTTGTTTCGTATGAGAGCAATTAATTAATTAAAAAAAAACAAAAAAAAACATCCACAACATTTTACCACGATATCCAGAACTGGGCACAAATTTAAAAGTTATGAACTGTACAAATTTTCCATATAATATACGACCGTAGTCAACCGCGGATAACTGAAACCGCGATTCGGAGTCAGCGGATACGGGGGTTCTACTGTATATATACACCCCTATATAGCGCATTTATTCCAGAGATACATAGAAGGTCAGACTACGATTGTAATTCTGTTGGGGATGACGTTGAAGAATGTCGATGGGCGAAACGTGTGTTCACTTTTTCCTTTTTCTTCCTTTTCTATTCACGAACTCCCTGATTTATTGAAGTTTGGCTCGAGCTCTTTGGCACTCAGTACTGGAACCTCTGTTACCGCCGCTGCTGCTCTAGATTTATTGAGTTAGACCGAAAAGAGTTTACACAGTGCTGACTGTCCCGATTATACACACTGATCTTTACGTTAGATCTTTAAATCGGTTCGATTTTTCCCGTTAAAGCTGTGGAACTCTAATTTACAATTGCGTAATAACACTGTCACGTATGGTGTGATAGTGCTATATTATGTTATGCATAACATAAATGGGAATTTCTAAAATAATGAAAGATTGACTAACCACATAAACCAGTTTGTGTAAAGTATAAATGAAAATTATTATTCGTTAAAATATAAATGAAAATTATTCTCGTGTCATTATTATTGCTATGTGAAGTATCATTGAATATTGTCAAAGTGTGAACTCTATTATTTCATTAAATAATAGCTAAGCGTAATAATATTTGTTGGTCACTCTTAAACCAATAAAATTCTACTATTAAATATAAAGATGTATTTTTCATTTAAAGCTTTAAATACGGTAATTTCATGTCATATTAGACAAATTTGTGTTGGATACTTCATGCTTTAACAAATTTTACACTTACACGGATTTCACACGTTTACGAATTTTACACTTTTTGTATGGTAATTCATTAAATGACTAATTTTTTACTTAACAGTAAACATCACGAACTCCTTCGCCGTTTCTAATATTAAATAAAAATACTTTTCAAGTGTGCTGGTCTTTGAGCAATATTTTAATGTCTGAAAAAAAAATTGTTTTATTTACAAAATTTTGTAAAAACCTGTAAGAAGTAATGAAAAAAACAATCAATGCCAGATCCTATAAAACAAACAAAAAAAAAGTTTCCAGGATACTTTTCTTTAACTGAGAAGCCGCTTGTGGATCTACTTGCTTGTAGTTGAGTTATAGGTTTGGGTACCGCTGTTAGGTCAGTTAATCAAAATCAGGGTTAACAGATCATTACTGTTCATTAATTTCATTATTCATACATTTAAATACATTTTTTTAATTAACCTAACCTCAGCTTCAAACCCATAACAAGCAAATAGCGCCACAATCGGCTTCTCAGTTAACAAAAAAGTACCCTGGAAACAACTTTTTAAAAAAATAAGAGAGCGTCTTTAAATAATTACAGGCAAGCGGCTTCTCAGTTAAAAGAAAAGTACCGTTTCCAGAATTTCGTTTCAAAGGTTTTCATTCTCAAAGCTCAAGACATGGTGCACCAGCAACATTTTTTGGGGCGATTATTTTCATCCATCGGGTGGTAACCTAATAAATTGGCAATGTTCGAAGGTCTTGTTGCACGTGGGTTAAAAGGAAGGGTGTTCTCTAGAAATCCATTGCGTCGCTTTGGTTCGTGTCCTTGCAGGAATGAAAGGGTTTTTCTTGGCCGTCTTTCGTTCACCCCATTTCCCCCTGTTTTGAAATGGTTAGTTCCAAACCCAGCTCCGAGCTTCTCTGCCGAGCATCACGAGACTCAGTTGGCATGAGTGCCGATCGAAAGCTGGCCACCCATCGGCAAGGAGGAGCGTAATAGGTGTCTTACTATACATACCAGACACGAAGTTATTTTCCATTTTGTCTTAGCAAAAAAATCGTGCTGTTTTCTAAAAAAAAAACTTGGAAATTTCGTTTTTTTCCATCAACTCATCTTCATTTATTTTGTCCGACAAATGATTCTTTAACGAGTGTCCGTGAGGTTTGGGAAGTTTCCACTACAATGGATGATGTGATTTGTGAGTTTCTGTCGAGTTCGGTGTGACACGTTCACAAAAGTTCGGTTACGTTTTGTTTTGTTTTGTTTTGTTTTATTCCAAAAAATTGGGAGTGTGACAAAAAAAAAAATCTCTAAACCGTGATGTTGGGATTATTTTTCATCTGCTAGGATACAATTGGTGATAATTTTTGTTCCAAGTGTTCAATGTTACAAAAAATGGTATTTGATGACTGTTCAACTTTGTTTGATATCACCGCTGCTTCTGTTGTTACCATCAAAGGATTAATTTCGGATTTACCCAAAACTCGGATTGCTGCTGGTTGAATATTTTCGATGAGACTCATCCTCCAGGTAATAACATTTGCGTAATAGCATTTGAAACTTTAAGACGTTCCACCATAAACCACTAAAGATTTTGAATAACATCCTTTTCTTTCCTAATCCAGACGATTAGATCTGTCGATAGTGTCCAAATGTGAATTAATTAACGACGAAAACTATTATTTTTGTTAGCCTTAATATGGCTAATTGGGGTAATAAGTGTATGGATACATTTAGCAAATTTTGTTGAATGTGATATATTTTCATATTTCGTTAAATTTATCAACTACTAGAAATCAATAAAGTATACTTGCATAACCTAACGCAACAAAGATCATTAAATATTGATTTTACACGTTAACTGTAAAATCAATTTTCAATTATATAAAATCAATCATACTATTTTACGTGTTTAGTATGCCAAGAAACAAAGTGTCTTTGATTTATGCTATTTCCTTACATTCGTATAATTTGATGGCACAATTTCTTATAGGTGCTAGTTAAGAGTTTTGTTGTTATGCGATTTGGTGCAGAAGCGAATGAATGTTTCTGCTGTTTTTCTTTCATTATATGTGCACCACGTGTGGCGCAAATAATACCCATCACGCTAAAAATTGTTTACTTACGTTTTTCCCATTTTTACTTTATTGTTTTTCGCCTCTTGGAGGCAAAGTTCCATACAAATCCTCATTCATAAGAGTGTATACAAAAATGTGTATATATAAAGTAATAGACGTGTGTGTATTGTATATGTAAACCAAATTACAAGTTTTGTATGATTTTCTCAGAACGTAATCTTCGCATAAATTGAGAACTACCTGTATTTCATATGTTGCAGATTTCACATGCAACTTTGGTATTGGATAAAATTAACCGTTTTGCACTTTAAAGCTAGTATGTATGCATATATATGAACATAACTACAAACGATACATAAATACCTACAAACGATGACTATGTAAGACAATATTGCACGTTACAGTACGGTATTACAATATTATAATACAGGAATTTGTAATTTCTAATATGTCAAGAAAGGCCTGGTGTAAAATGGTGTTGTAACATTTTTACAATTCGAGAAAATCGCGTGTAAAGATTTGCACTTACTTCGCTGTCTATGGACTACTTCACGATTATTGCACTAATATGGTTAATATTAGTGTATATAGCTAATTAAATTTTTAGTTATTTTTTGTATTTTTGTCTTTAGGAGACATGATATTGGAAAATAAAATAATAATAAAAATATTTTTTAAACGTATTGTGGTTTTGTTCGATATTATGCGTTAGGAAGGTAAAATCGCACCTAACACATTCGAAAATGCTTCTAGGTTAATTTTTTTTATTAAAAAAATGTTACTTAACACCCTTTTATACCAGGTCCTTGAATCATAGTTTGTGGAACACCGATTGTCATGATTTCACTGTTTTGTAGTCCTCATACTAGAAGTTCATTACCCTTGTTTAATTAAGCTATGTCTACCTGGGGTATTATTAATGTCATTATTTAATGGGACAAATTTGTTCATACAGTAGAATTCGGTTATTATGATCACTTTGGGACAGGTGCTACTTGATAGCAATAGCCGGTTGATAATTTAAACAGTGGATAAAATACATTAAATTGGACCGACTGATTATGATAACAGACGATTGATAACATTATCCGTGATTATAATAACCAAATTCTACTGAATTACACTAAGATTAATAATGCTTCAAAGCACTGGGCTTCATCCTCAGCAAGTTTGCAATGAAGCCCAGTGCTTCGAAATATGTTCAGTTTCATAGGTTTTTTATGAAAAAAAATTATTGTTTATTTTATTTAAAAATCACGCATCCTATGGGGATAAATACATAAAGATAACAGTTTCAATGTTTTCCTTGAAAGATATGATAAAAAAGCTTGCGCTTATAATAAATACATGTTTTATAACACTTAGTCATTGTAAGTAAAGGGAATCTTCCGAACAGCAAGAGGAAGTGAAATCCAACTTTTAATAGTAGAATATGGGTATCGGTTAAACATATGTTTATTGGTTTGTGAAGGGATAGAAAGACATTATCTATGTAAGCTACGTGTCGAGTCACTATCATGAACCAGTGTTTTAAGGAAATGAAGAGGATGGAGTTGGTCCCGGAAGGAACGACCAAATTCAATCAACCTATGGTATAGGTATAGGATAAGGCATGAAAAACTTAAAAGGGAACGGATACGAAGAAATATCAAATAAATAGCATTAAACAAACTTCAATAAATAGCAAATATCACAAAAAAAAATTTTTTAAAAAACAAATTCTAAATTTTATTATTCATTCAATTTTGCTAACAAAAAAAAAACAAAAAACAAACCCTCAAGTACAACACTTTTTTCACGAAAATGTGCGAACTTGAAAAACCTTTTTTCAATACACTAAGATTGTTTCTTTACAACCAAAACCATTTCATGTTATGGCGTTCCATATACATATGTGTGCGGCTTGTCCACCAAAAATTTATTAGAACGATGGTATTTATCGCTAGCCATAAATGGCTGCAAAACGTCTTTCGGAAAAGTCGTTTGGAAGAACAATATCGTACCGGAAATGGTAACATACTTTTTTTTTCGGCTCTGCATTTCGGTTTTTCTTTTTCTTTTTCTTCTAACCAGAGAAAGTTTTTGGAGTCGTGTTAATTTTCTTGTGACTTAAGTTGAAAGGCTACTTTAGCTACCAAAGCAGCCAAAAATATAGAACAAAGACTTCTTTCGTCTTCTCGAATGTGAAGAGGAACCCCATTCGTTTTAATCGTATTATTCCCAGGCTTCCTGTTTCTGCTTTCTGTTCTTTTCCTTCTTTTTTCGGAAAAGTCTTCTTCGTCTTCTACCTTGAGGTTTTCTCTTAACTCCACTTGATTGTTCTTTCTCGTTTCGTGCTTTGCATATTTAAGGTTTTGCAGTTTCCAGCAAAACTGGTGTTTTTCTCTCTTTTCCTTTGCTTCCTGTACAATTTCAATACGGAACAAACTTGCGTACTGTTGTATTTTTTTTTGGAACTTTATGATTAGCAAGAGGAAATCTAAAGTTACAACAACAACAACAACCTCCTATTCGTAACAGATTAATAGAGAAAACGAATCTAATCCTATTCTGAAAATTTGCAGACTATGCTTAAAGGATGTTCTGCACAAACTTTAAATTTACGTCATGCTAAAACCATACTGGAGTTTGCAATTGTACTCTAATCGTTAACAATTTGTTTAAATTGCGTGATTATTAACCACTTCAAACAGACCGAACCGAATATTCGTCCAAGGTTGCCGACCCATTATCGTTTACAATAAATTACTACGTATTATTGTGTTTCAATCTCAGTTTGCGTCGAGCACGCACACACAGACTGACAAACAAATTAGTGAATAGATCAGACGGTGGATTTATGTTAACTTTTAATGGTATATATGTATATATATATTTATTTATTATATATATATAATGCAACGTTATGTAAATTGTATTTGATTATATTGCAATGTTATTGTGGTTTGTTGGAAGTTGTTATTGGTTTAAATTTTTGTACTCGTGAAAGTTTATGAGAGCAGAAAACTAAATAGAATGTTCTATAGAATGTTTAATAGAATGTTCCCTGTTCTTCGATTTTCTTTTAAACTCAATTTTTACTTATTTCCTTCTAACAGCGTTTTCAACCAAGATTACATTTTGAGGGTAAAGTTAATCCATTTTCTGGTATTATGTTTTTTTTTTTAAAAAAAAAGTATTTTGAAAATAATTTTTTTATCAAATTTTGTATCAACTAAAAATATGAACACGATTTTAATTTAAAGTGTATTTACTATTTTTTGGCAAGATTTAAACAAATTTTAACCTAAATCACACAGCAAAACTTCAAAAATTGCTTAAACATTTTCATTAAAATAAAATATTAAAATAAATATTTTAATAATTTTTAACTTTTTTTTCAATTTAGTTATGTTATTCTAAAACAATGAAATATATAACTGGTTTATTTTTACATTGACATATTAAACACAATTCTTGTAATTTTCAAAACCTCAAAATTTAATTTCGCCAACGGAATAAAACAGACAATTCGTAATTGATTAGCTCGTAATTTGAAGTTACTTGCAAAATTATGATTAATAACATAAAAATGACGCTTAAAAGAGAGCGACGCGAAGCTTTAAAAGCTGTAGTTGAGCACTGTGATATACTGTACTGTAAGCCTTACAAAGCTATACGTTGTGTTATGCTGGAAAGCCTGACAAAGCTGTAGCACGCAGACAAACTGAAGTGTTACTTAAAAAAACAAATATTGTACATTAAAAATGCTTGTTGAGCATACTTTTTATATAGCCTACTATCATATACAAATATACTGTATGTATATACATAATGCAAAGGAATCTATTTTGATTTCTGCAAGTTTCAATTTATGCAAAATTCGATTTATAACTTAGCAATTTCTGAGTAATTTTGATATTCAATTTAAGCGTGTTTTGAGTAATTTCATTTTGAATTTCTGCACGTTTCGATTTATGCAAATTTTGATTAATGCAAATTTCGATTTTTTTGTGAAATGAAATTTATGTGATCGTTGAGTAATTAAATAAATAAAAAAAATTTAAAAAAAAAATATTTAATTTATGCGAGTGTTGAGTAATTTCATTTTTGATTTCGACGATTTTTGATTTATTTATTTATATATGCAATTTTTTTACATAAGACTTACGCGGTTTTTGATTTATACGAAGGACTGTTTCTTGTTTTATGCGTTTTTTTTGGTACATTGGACAATACGATATATTTTCATGAACAGTATTTTCCAGTTTATTCACTCACAAACTCACATGTAAAACTAATATAAAATAAAAGTATAAAAAAAGTTCTTGACACCTTGTGGAGTTGTTTAGAATATAATTTAACTTTTGTTCAAATCGATTCCGTTGATGTTAAATTTAGCACACAAAATATCTTCGCACATACAAAATCTTAGACTATTTTGCCTATTGCATATATAATTTTCACATAATTTGCATAACTAGTGAATTTCCTGTAGGGGCTTATCATCTGTCAGAAGTCAATTTAACGATTTTTATGATAAAATGTTAACGTTTTCATGTTGTTATTGTTGTGATTAGAATTTTTGGTAAAAACAAGTTATTTTATTTGTTTTTAAATAAGAGAACCATTTATTGGTACTTTTCGATTAGACGCCCATCTTTTTTGTATTGCTACTTGTTTGTACTTGGTTATGGGTTTGTTTTGCAGGTTAAGTTAGGAAAAAAACACAAAACCTATTAAATGTATAATTTTTCCTAACTTGACCTGCAAAACAAATCTATAACCAAGTACAAGCAAGTAGCAACAATAGAGAGGTGGGCG
Source organism: Cryptops parisi (assembly GCA_034695005.1). Taxonomy (NCBI): domain Eukaryota; kingdom Metazoa; phylum Arthropoda; class Chilopoda; order Scolopendromorpha; family Cryptopidae; genus Cryptops; species Cryptops parisi. Next base: position 11,910 of record JAQIWH010006142.1, read on the forward strand.
TTTAATCAAAAAGTATCCATTTTAGTTTTATAAAAAAACAACTTTTTTAAGTTCACTGACTAGGTACAATATCGAAGAAAAAACCTAACGTTTCGCTTTTTTTTCATAAAAACTTTCTCGAGGGTACAGAGTTTAAAATTTAATGTTTGAATTTTTGTTATTATATTTTTAACGATAAAATATAATTTTGTGATAAAATATAATGAAAACTTTGAAAAGTTTAAATTGACGAACTTTGCGTGAAATGTTCTGAAAACCGACAAAACTTTGAGAACATTTGAGTTTTGGAATTGATAAATTGCGAAAATGAAAATGCGTGTTTACCACAGTAATGCAGGAATAATTGACACCACTACTATTGTTGTATAACATTGAAAAATACGTGTTTTCCTAAAATAAAAAACTATTTGTAGAATGTAAATTTAACATTATTTTGTTTTGAAAAAAAAATTGTTAAACTATAATGTTTAACTTGACCCCCTCTCTTTCAACGATATATGAAAAATGTATTAATAATAAATTGATAATACATTATTAATAATACACTATACAAACAGTATATCCAATTTAGTTACCGTGTTTTCTTCGTAAACATCTTGTTAATGTTTACACACTTTACTTTATTAACACAACTTTAATGTTTACTTTGAATGAAATTAACTTTAATGTTTATTTGCACACATCGTAAAGTAAACATTCAAAAAAGTCATCAGATTTTAAACACTACAAATTTATTTTAGTTGATTAAAAGTTTTATTTCGCTAACGCTATACACAACACGATATAAAAATAAGATTGAATTAAATACAATGTATTTACTTCTATCTTATTAACAGTGATGGCACTAACCAAAGCTTTGCAATTAACATTTTTATACTTGTTATATTAGCTTCGCTTGTGAGAATGTGAGAGTTGATTAGCTGGAAATTGAACTATATTGCCATCTACAGTTGTTCATGAGAATACTACACTGTGTAGTCTAATGTACCATACAACGCATAAATCGAAAAGTGCATGAACTGGGAATTGTACGTATACTGCCATTTACAGTTATTTATGAAAATATACTGTATAGTCCAATGTTCAAAAAAATACAAATGTATCATAAATCTAAAATTACGGATAGAATTACTTAAAATTCGCATAAATTAAATATCAAATTACTCAACGATCGCATAAGTTTAATTTCGCACAAATCAATACATGCAGAAATTAAAAATTAGTTGTTTTTTTCATCATGTATCTACATACAGTATATCTCAATATGACAGTAGTCAACATAAAAAGTATGCTGAAAAAAACATTTTTAACGTACTTATTTTTATACTCTTTATTATTATACTTTTTATATTAGCTTCACTTGTGAGTGAGTGAGTGAGTGAGTGAGTGAGTGAGTGAGTGAGTGAGTGAGTGAGTGAGTG
>JAQIWH010006143.1:0-13325 GCA_034695005.1 Cryptops parisi
CAGTATCTACTTTTTTGTTGTTTTCTTCTCCTTATTGCTCTTCCTCTACAACTGGTTTTTCTCATTTTCCCCGTATAAAAAATATATATATTGGGTTCTCCCCTTTATTTACTACATAGCTGACCACTCACGTTCAAACATTTTTTTTTTTGTGGATGTTATTTTTTGTTCTGGAGGGGGTTAAAATTGGCTAATGCATAAAAAGAACACCACTGACCAACCGAGGGAATAAATCTCGACTTTAATGTTGCCACTGTCGCATTTAAGAACCCTGGGTATCAAGGGGGTGCCGTTGCTTAGAGGTCGAGTTTGGAGAGTGGACCTGACAGCTAAAAGTGGAAACTATACAGTTAAAGGGGGGGGGTTAAGATTTAGGATAGAGTTTTATAATATAATCGTTTGGCAAAAGCGGATATGCGGATGGTTTTGTTGGCATTGATGTATTGAAGGCGAAATGAAGTGGACCGTACCGAGAGGGTTGTTCCAGTTTTTTTGGGGTTTTCAATAATTTTTTTGATGTTATTTGCAACTTCTTTTTTTTTTTAAATGTCTAAATTATTTTTTATATTATTTACAAAAAAAGCATATTTTTTATAAGTTTTATAATCTTCTTGGCTATAAAGGCTGCTTGACACAGGCAAATTTTTTTGTGTGGCAATTGAATAAATTTGTGGACAACTATGACGTTAGCTTCTTGTCCACCAGTTTTCATTGGTTGGCGAAGTAACTAACATCACAGTTGTATGTTGTAAAATAAGTTTTAAAACAAGTACATTAAAATTGCTTTTTTAGAATAAACTTTTTTTTTTCCAATTTTTGCAATTTTCGATTCGATATAAGCGAATTTTGTTACATTGGACTTATGCTGTTTTCGATTTACGCGATTCTTGATTCATGCGATATTCAGTACATTGGGTTTTAGCGAATTTCGAATGATGCGCTCTTTAAGTAATGATTTTATTTTGCATTTTTGCGAAGTTCGTTTCGTTTCATTCGAATTTAAATGTATGTAATATTTGAGTAATCAGACATTCGATTTATGCTGAGTAAGCCCATTTTCGAGTTTTACAATTTTCGATTCGATTTATGCGATTATTGTTACATTGGAATTTTCCGGTTTTTAATTTAAGCTTTTCTCACTTAATGCGATTTTTGGTACATTGGACTATACAATATTTTCTCATAAACGCCTGTAGATGGAAATATACGATCAATTCTCAACTTACTCACTCACAAGTAGGGCTATTATGAAACGTATAAAACATGCATTTTCTAATTTTTATTCTTGTACTATAGAGTATATACCGGGTAATATCTTCATCTTTTACGATTTCCATATTTTTCAACCAAATTTTTTAACAGACTTAAAAATTTTTAAAACAATTTACTAAGTTTGTGAAGAAAAGTTTCCCAACTTTAAATGGCATTTCATTAATCCTCTTCAACGTTAAAAAAAATAACCCCTATCATTTTCAGTAGTAAACGTATACAACTCGCATTAAAAATTCAAATAACCTTGTTTGAATTTTATTTCTTGAACAAAAAAAAAACAAACAACGATTAAGAACACAATGATGTGTGTATACATGTATAAAAAACACCCCATGTCAAGAAATAATGTAAATCGTTGTTCTTGCATTTCTTGGAGACCAAAGGATTGTCGTCAACAGCATCCAACCAATATTCTTGGTGAGATGGGTTCTTTGCAAAAGAGCTATGGCCACTCATAAGCCAACAACCAGAGAGTCGTCCACACACACACTCTAACACTAGTAGGGGTAGAATGTAGTAGGTAGGGGGTTAACGGATTATTCCGCTCGGTTTTGCCCCACCCCAACTCGTTGGCCACGAACAGCCACGTGCGCCTAACGACGACTCGTATATCTCTCTCGCAACACGAGGACCCTTCTTCGGACCCCCCAACTCGACGAGCCGTTTTTAGTGGCACCCAAAAGAAATTAATCGTCTATTAAGGGGACCAAGTTTTTCGCGTTTGACCGAAAACCATGTGTTGGCGACAGTGCCTTGCATATTACCCTGTGCAACTTAAGTGTGTCGTCGTACAACTTTTCGAAAAAGTCACTTTATCTGAGCTATTTTTTGTTTTTGTAAATTTTATTTATTATAATTTATTTTTTTTGGTAGAAAGTTTTGTCTCTGAGAATAAATATTTAAGAAATAATGGTAAAAAAAAAAATCTTTGTTGTAGTTTTCTGTGATAAACAATCCCTAGTTGAGCTATTTCGCGGGCACCATAGAACACGTGGCTTCAACTGTGCCAACGTACCTATGTAAAATGAACTGTACCATTCATGTCAATATTGTTCGCAAATCATAACATTTTATAATATTTACAACGTACATTAATAAATTTAATTTATAACAAGTACAGTAGTAATGCTTTAAAGCGTACTTTTTATATATTGGTTCTGTCATATACAGATATACCGGTACTGTATGTATATACATAATTAAAAAAATTCATCGGTGATTTCTGCATGTTTTGATTTATGCAAATTACGATTAATACAAATTGGGATTTATGTAAATTTAAATTTATGCGATCGTGGAGTTATTTAAGATTTGATTTATGCGAGTTTTGAGTAATTCCATTTTTCACTTCTGCATTTTTTTAATTTATTTATTTATTTATTTATTTATTTATTTATTTATATACTTGCGACTTTTTTTACATTGAACTTAAGCGGTTTTGATTTATCCGAAGAACTAATGCGGTTTTCGTTTTTGCAGGTTTTTTTTTTGGAACAATACGTAATACGTAATGATTTATTAGCATGTAACAAGACTTACACTTTTGATAAACACGTATGGCTATATTTATATAATCTGATTAACTACAATTATGTTTAAAACTTAATTAACGTTCTGTTTATGATGATCAATTGCGGTTGTTATATAAAGAATTATTTTACAGGGTGTCTTAAAAGTCTATATACATAGGTTATATGCGTTCTAGACATTTTCTTGTAAACTATATAGGTACCCCGCAATTTCACAGGTACATGTACTGGATACTTTTTTTCCACAAAATAGTGTTACATTTTCCCATGTATGGAAATTTTTGGGGCACCCTGTATACGTTGTTTCTTGGTCAAAACTTAATTGAACTCTTGATCATTCTTAAATGATCTCTGATGAAAATCACATAACCTATCCTATGTACGGAGACTTTCGGAACATTGTAGACTTTTATATGGATTAAGTTATATTTATTTTATATTTATATTGCTTGTGCATTATATGACGAATATTTACTTTTTTTCTATGTAATACAGTGTCAAAATAATATAACCACATGTTTATCATATTTATATTATTTCATTAACCATAATTATACTTGGTTAACGGTCCCTACTGCGGGTTATACATGAAAAATTACTCCATTGGCCATCACAAAAAGGTTATCTTGTAGAAAGAAGTCGTAAACGGAACACCATTTTATTAAATATTTCACACATTTTTATTTATTAATTTCGATACTTATTTCGTTTTTCGGCAAATCGGGACACATTTAGCTCATCATAATTCGTCATAACGGTACTCGCTATTAACACCATCCGGCACATAGTGTGTGTGAACGAAAGGGCCCTAACCACAACTCAGGGGTCCCCCATTGGATGGCATAAGCCCATTGTTTTAATGTTGATGATGGTGTTGATAGGTCTGCCACATGGTGTTGTCCGTTAGATGGATGACAACACTGTTGTCCATTATACATAATACCTACATATAAAACACCACTGCTTTTACTAACACTAGTATTAGGAGCGCCATCTCTGGACTAATGAGAGGCATCAAAGGGGTTGTACTTTCTTTTTTCTTTCCATTTTTGAAATCGCTAATTACTCGAAAAAATGTTTTACAAAAAAACAAAAATATTAGACGTGCTAAAACTCAAAGTTTTCTAGCAAGAGATATATAGTTCGCGAAAAACAGGATATTAGATATTTTTTCTTTCTTTCTCTCTCTCTCTCTCTTTCTAATAAACTATGAAAGATTAATTCTGTTTACTACTAGTTCGAAAGAGAAAAATGGTGACGGAAGTCGAGAGACGTAATTATCGTTGTATGAAAACAGTTTTATATATATACATATATATAAAACAAAAAACGATGGATTCAATTATTAGGTAAATAAATGATGATGACGTTTGATTTACGTTGATAGCCATTATTTTTTTTTAAAAAAAGGCAGTATTTCAAATAAATGTCACGTAGAATAATCAACGTGTGTGTGAAAAACAACGTGTGATAAACACTCCAGAAAATTGTCATTTTTTTTTTAGTGAAATCAATAATGTTCAAATATGAACCGGATTTTCATTCGACTCTCCAACACTAGTTTTAAACCTTCGCGCGTCATCAAAAATCCGGTTTATTTTTTAAACAAGATGAAATTTATATAAATAAGTTTATTAAAACATGATTTTTAAGCTTTATATACTGTCAAGATATACTGAATGTACAGTACATTCATTTGCATGTTTCGATTTATGCGAATTGAAATTTATGATGTAACCTTTGAGTAATATCAGTTTTCAATTAATGTTTTGAATTATTATCATTTTTAATTTCTGCATGTTTTACCTATCTAAATTTTAATTCATGCGATCGATGAGTAATTCGCTATCTGAGTATGCGAATTTTGAGTAAATCTAATTTCTGCAATTTTCGATTGTTATATTTATTTATTTATTTATTTATTTAAATAGAATTTATATATAAATTTATGCGATTAATCAATTTTTTTTTTACATTTGACTTATGCAGTTTTTTATGCGAAGGACTTACGCGGTTCTCGTGTTATGCTTTTTTCATTGGACTATACAGTATATTCTCATTAACGTCTGTAGATGGCAGTATACGTTCAATTCCTAGCTCACTCACAAACTCACTCACAAGTGAAGCTAATATAAACAGTATAATACATCTTTTATATTTGTTTATGTATGATACCATGATACGTGTACATATTGAATATCTATGTAAAGTCGTAATAAAAATTGCAAGATAGGCTGATGTGCTTTATATCACTATCACAAAAACACAGTTATCGATATTCTTTCGCTTCGATTTCGGTTTTATTATTGTTTTTTATATACGTTTGAGGGGAGGGGATGTGTTTATAAAGCAACTGCATCCTGCGGTTGACGCAGCACAAATACATAAATTTTACTTGTCCGGATCACGAAAACGCAAATAAACAAGTGACCGGTTGGAGTTGACAGTTTCCGCAACCGACAGATTGCTACTAACACTCATCTAACAACTGTTGACAACAATCAAATTGTCAATAACCAGAGATACACACGACTACTGCACAAGTATACAAAAAAGTGTCCGAAAGCAATAACAGGAAACGGACGAGAGATGCGATTAATGTACAGAGTAATAATAGAGAGCGCTTTTAACTTCCGCACACTAAGTTTTTCATCGCACTATCGACAAATATACGTATATCTATCTTTTTTATATGTTTATTTTTTTTCGTGTACTCCACCTATTATGACTGCAGCGAACTAAACAGTAGAAATAAACAAGTACATTGATAAAAATAATTTTTAAGCATACTCTACTGTCATATACAAATACTGTATACTATATGTACATACATAATGTAAAGAATTCTTTTTATTTGATTTCTGCATGTTTTGATTTATGCGAATATTGATTTATGCAATCTTTTAGTCAATTCGATATTCAATTTATGCGTGTTTTAAGTTATTCTATTTTTTTTTTTTTTTGGTTTCTGCACGTTTTTGATTGATGTAAATTTCGATTTATGCGAATTTAAATTTTTGCGATGGTTGAGCAATTCGATATTTGATTTATGCGAGTTTTAAGTAATTCCAATTTTGATTTCTGCAATTTTCGATTAATTTATAAATTTATATATGCAATTTTTTTTTCTTACATTGGACTTATGCGGTTTTCGATTTATGCTTTTTTTGATACATTGGGCTGATTTTTATACAGTATATTTTCATAAACGACTATAAATGGCAGTATACGTTCAATTCCCAGCTCGCACTCACATACTCACAAACTCACTCACTCACAAGTGAAGCTAATATAAAGAGTATAAAAAAAGGGGGATAAATCGGATTGTACAGAATATTAAAGAAATTATAATAAATAAAATGGAACCATTAAGCGACATTGATTGTTTTTCCACCCGCACGTGTATTATTAATACCATCGTGGTATAATGGTTGGAGTTTTTCCTTTGTTGTAGGTGGTGTGGGAGTGGAAATAATAACATTATATTTTCACTATGGTGTTTTTTTTTGTCAATGCAAAACAGTTTGTTTTTTTTTTTGGGTTGCTTCTATTAAGTTGACAAATGACACGAATCGATCCATTTTTTTTCTAGTTGTGTTGTATACAGGGTGTGACAAAAAATCTGTTTATACGTATGAGAGACTGGAAATACTTTTAAAAACTGTTATACATCATTTTGAAATTTGTTTTTAAAACAAAAAAATATGATTGAAATATATAGTGAAATATATATATAGTAGAAACGTATATCTGTCCGACAATAAATCGGACAGATAACGTTAATTCATCAAGTATTCCGAGTTTTGTTGTAATATATACAAGGAGTAACGAATCAGTATTTTTATATACCGAGAAACATTGCACTTTGTTAAAAAAAATTTTTTTAAAACTTTTGAAATATAATCATAATTAGTATTTATTTATAACAAAAAATTAGTATTTTGTGACATTTAAAATGACAGTTTAGAACTGACATTTCGCAACATTAAACTAGTTACATTAAAATCGTTGCGAAGCATTAAATAGTTCGATTATCATTAGAAGTGTCACGCAACATTAAGATCAGTGTTTAAAGTGGCATGGCGACGTTTTCAAACACCATTTACAATAATTTACATAGCATTAAAATGCTGTGATTGACGTTAGATCGAAACGAGGGTTTAGTCGACGTGTACATGTTTCCATTGGCAAAGGTTGGTGGCTCTCTTCATTTCAGCGTAAAATGATGTTGCAACTACTGTTGGTGTCAAAAGATTTGAGTCGTGCGGTTTCGTCATTGATGGATGGAGATCATTATCCGTTTGGATATCGCCAAATTTCCCGCTTAAACCCAACTGAATTAACGCCCGACTTCACCCCCCTCCTCCTCCTCCTCTTCCCCGCTATCCTTCAAATAATACCTAATCTACTTAACCAACCAACACATTAGTTTTCGATTTCATTAACGATCCCTATTATTAGTTATTGACTTTCAACAAATGTTGGAAAAGGAGATGAAGAAGAGGAAAAAATTCTGAAACTTGCATTGAACTGTATTACAAAATACTATTAGTACTAATACTAATAATGATGAAATGCATGAAAAATCGATTGGCATCACCCGCTGTTGTATAGAACAACGCGTAATCAACAACGCGTGGGCGTGATAAAAGGTGAGACAAGACTGAGTGAGTGAAAGTGTGTGTGTGTGTGTGTATGTGTAAATGTGTGTGCGTGGATCGTCAAGGTGAAGCTTGGTAACCACATGTTCATATCGATAACTGGAAGCCCTCTCGCTAAAGCTGCTGGATTAAGTTGTAACGGATTAATTCAGATCATGAATGCCCTTATCCGTGGGCAGATAATCGCCAACCAGTGTGTGTGTGTGTGTGTGTGTGCGCGTGCACACATAACACACTTGGCCACGCCAACACGTAGCGACATAAATCGAGGGGTAATTAATCATTCGCGCTCGAGACAAGCTAAATGATGGCTTGATCGCGTCGCTAAGCCTCTTGCTCCCAACCAACATCCTCTCTCTACCCCATCTCTCTCTACACTCACTATTACCCCCTTCTTCTTCTTCACTCTCTTAACACACCCTTGGACGTGCAAGGAACCTTATTGGATCTCTCCTTTTCATCTCATGGACAGCTCTTCGACATGGAACTTGTGGATGAGGATAAATGGGGGATGTACATCAAATACAACTACCCCTTCTTCGCGAATTGCTTAGAAACCAGAGTTCTTTTAGATTTTAATTCGTTGATATACACGCATTTAAAATTGATTTTTATTTTTAATTTTTGGGGGCAAATGTGGATTGATTGTTTTTTAAGATGACTACAGGGGATTCTCGATGTATACCTAAAATGTAAGTTAAAAAACATAGTGTTAACAAAGTGTACAATGACATGGAAGTAGTTATAGCATGTGTAGTATTTAGTCCTCGATTCATGTGAAGATTACGTTCTGAGAAAACCTCAAATAAATCGAAATTTGCATATATTATTGACATTGCAAAAGTGCCAATTTGTCAAAGATTGTTAATTTGCAAGGGATTGTTAATGTAATAAAAAGCAAAGGGTGTACAGTGTATACTGTATAGTGTACGCAGGTTGTACAAAATATATAGTGTTTACAGGGTATACAATGTATATAGTGTATGCAGGGTGTACAATGCACAAATAGAAAATAGGTTACAGGTGGTTCTCGATTTGTGAATGGTTTATAACTTACAGTAATTATAAGCCAGGGTCATATTTTCTGAAAACCTCACGTAAATAAAAAATCGCGCATATCTAAATTTTTAGAAAATGTAAAATTTGCAGTAGGCAATTCCAGCATAAGAGCCAGAATTTACGCCACACTTGGCGTAGACATTGTGCAAGCAAAATAACAGTTGTACAAAAATTATAGAAAGTTACTTTTTCATTAAAATATTTTTTTTTGAAAAATGTCTTGGAAGAATTTGATTTAATGATTTTAAAAATTTAATCGTATGCAAATATATTTTGTTTTATAAAAAAAATAAATAAAACAAATGTCCAAAAAAAAACAAGAGTATTGTGCATACAATTCAATTTTTCAAATCAGTTGTAGAGAAGTTTAAAAACAAACAAAATCGCATAACAGCGAACTTTTTTTGTCTATAATAAGCAACTGCGAGAATTGTTATCGTCGTACAATAATGAAATCGCGTATTATAAACACTCGCACAAATTGAAAGCTTTCTGTATTTTGCGCCAAGTTTCACATTCAACAGTAGTTTAATTCATCATCAATTACAACGTAGCGATCAATATCATCACTTCAAATAATACATGTACCCTAAATATATTTTATACTGTGGTGCACAACTTACATTAAAACTTATAATAACACTATTACACTATGTTGCTTTCACTTCTATTTATCGTGTTAAAAAGAAAATTAACTTTATTTTGATGTTTGTTGTTTCCGCTTCTTTACTTTCATTATAAGTTACACTTTTTTCCATATAGAGGTGGGGGAGGGGTTATATTTCTATTATGAAAGGGTCGGTGATTTTTGTCACTTTTTCTTCGTAGTAAATAAAAAAAAAATTGTAACGTTAGGCAAACAAACCGTGGATAAAAAGAGAAAGAGAGAGAGAGAGGACATTGGTAATCTCATTACCCAACTGAGCGATATTGAACTGGTGCTTTTTATTAAGTTTTCCTAAGCATAATAATCCCCTTTGTCACCGGCTGCTAAAAGCGAGGGACGACGACATCACTTCCTTCTATATAATTTTTTTTGTGTGTGTAGAAGAAGGGGGGAGGGGGAGGTTGAAAAACCTGGATCTATTTCTCCGCCCACTCATAGGCGTCATAAGCCAAGATGGACGTGTCTCAGCTTAATACAGTGATGAAGAGTTTGGTTGGATATTAAGCGATTGAAAGACTCGATCGGCTTTCACCATCACGAACTTGGAGAGATTAAAATTTTTCTTATATAAAATAAACAACTTAGTTTAATTCGAGCGACATTTTTTAGTGAAGATTTTGAATCTCGTGGTAAACTATACAATACGTCACCATTAATACGCTATGTTTCGAGTAATTTGTGGACAACTGTGACGTTGGTTGCTTGCCTACCAGTGAAAAACTGGTTGGCAAGAAGCTGACAATTGTCCACAAATTGCTCGAATTTGTCACACCAAAAAATTGAGGTGGTTTTATGAAAAATTTTAATGATTGAAAACATGGTTTAAAATACTTTTAAAGTTCTATTTAGCTAAGATTACCTTGTTATGCCGATCCTATTTTCAGTTCTGCAGAAAAGCAGACTTTCAGTTCTGCAGAAAAGCAGACTTTCAGTTTTGCAGAAAAACAAACTTTCAGTCGCAAAAGTACAAAAAAAAGCAGCTTTATTTTTTACTTCAAAACATAAGGTTTCAATTTTTACTATTTACTTTTTAATTTTTTTATAATAATTTACTATTTTAACGTTAATTTTCTATTATTTTTTGTTTACAAAATACATGACAGTTAACATTTATATTTTAATTAGCAACAATCTATGCAACAGTTAGGCTACTTAACGTAAAATATGCAACACAGGATTGGTTTCACACTATGCAATTTTAATTTCATTATAATTAAACAATTCAACTATGCATTCGCTATTAGAAAATTGTTTTAAAATTTCTTTCGTGTATTCTACACGAAAATGTTAGTCATTTGTGTGTTGTGTGAAAAAAAAATATCGATATTGTTATGTATATCGATGTCGCTGAGTTGAAATCGATGCGGGGGCGTTGTTTTGCAAATGGAGAGAAAGACATCGAAAGCGAAAGATGAGCTGATAGGGGTATTTTGTATTTGAAAAAAAAATAATAAAAGAAAAGGAATAAATGGAAGGAGGAAGTGTGTGTTTAAAAAAAAATGGCTAAAACGAGTGTGTTAGAAAATTAAGCGTTTCGCTTTTGGCCCACTTTCATTAACAAAACAAGCAAAAGTGCGAAGGTAGAAATTATGCGAATCAATCATAATTAGCCGTCCGCCTGTCCATAGACGAAGTCATTTATAACCGACCCAGTTGACAGCCACGTGATAAATATCGTCCTAAAGGCTGGGGGTGGAGGGGGGGATGAAAATGCGAGGACGACGTGTGATAAACCGAGTCAATGTTAATACTTTACTCGTCGTGCTTGTTGTATGTATGTGTTCAATTTAATCCATCTTCTCGTCACGTGACCCATTGTAAAAGTCAAACGACGACATACGACAGTAGAAATTTTTTTCTGCAAATCCAAGCACAATTGGAACTCGTTATATAGAGTTAATATAAATCGAAACATTACATTTACGTACGGGTGGTTCTCGATTTATGCGTGGCTAAGTTCTTCAAAAACTTTTGCATAAATCCCCATCGAGTGGAGAAATTATAGAGGATGATTCGAGTGTGAGGGACAATCTTTGCCGCACGTGTCGTACGCTTTATTGAAAGAAAAGCAGCAGGTGAGTGAGTGTTTAGCCGCTCGTGCATTAACACAGGATCCGCATTATACCGAAATATTTTCGCCAACGATAAATATATAGAAGGAATATTTGTCGCGTAATAACAAAATCAGTCTTCTTGTACAGTGTATTTTAAAATATTAATATACTAACTGTATGCCCGTCAACAATGACTGGTGCTAAAATTGGAGTATTTCTTATTGTTGTGTTTCTATTATTACTTAGTAACTCATTACTAACAACAAACAGCAGAATTGTTACAATCCTCATTGCCGACTTTTACTAACAACACTAACAACTTACTAACAACAAATAGCGTTATATTCACTCACACAGACAGACAGAACTGGAAAATTATATAAGAGATTCAGTACTCCAAAATAGTCAGTCACAACTTGTAGTCAATCAATGTATATTATCCACCAATGTAAACTTATTTTGTCATACATAGCAACCGTATTTTTTTTTAATGAAACTTACGCTGTCTTTTCCAATTGATCATTGGACGTTTGCGAGTTTGGAAAGTGTGACGTCACCAACGGGGGGTCATCCGACATGATTGGGTGAGTGGGAAAAGAGGAAACGAAAAGAGTGTATCTTGACACCCACTATTTGCAAAATTGAGTTTGGTAAACGTTTTAGCTCGGAGGAAAAGGGTTTCTAACACGTGCGTGGGTGGGTAGATTTGTAAGTTGGAAAAAAAAACCCGAGGTGAGAAAGAGGGGTTGTGTAAGGGGAGAGAAGAAGAGGGGGGGAGTTTGCAAGATTGCGAGAAGGGAAAATAAGGCACATCAACGTTTTGAGTAAAACTCTCCACTCTTTGCTTCGATGCAATCTCTCGTCTGGTAATTGAAGTGCAAAGAGAATTATCTGCCAAGCGAAAATTGTCGTCGTCACCTTGTTGCTGTTGCTTTATTTTGTTCCGGCGCCTATCAGCCGAACACTAATCGGGTCGATTTCCTTCCACCGAGGTCTAAATAAACAAGTTTCTTTGCAACATGCTTACCTACCCGTTAACTCGTTGCACTTACTTTGATTGAGTTTTTTTTTCACCCCCTCCCCCTCCAATACCATGTAGCGTTCTTAAATTCGAATTAGCGAACATTTCCATCGACTGCTACCCGATTGCTTGCAAGGATTACATAGTCGTTCTAAAGTCGCAAAACATTGGTGTGGTACAAGATGTTTTAGATGTTCTTTAAACATTGGGGGAGGGGATTCCTTCGCTTTTCTTTATTTGTTTACAGAACTTTTTTTTTTTGCACTGTGTCATTGAGGCATTTCAAGTTTGAACATTTTTAGCTATTGCTTACAAGGATTATACAGTCAAGTCGCAAAACAATGGTTTTGCAGGATGTTGTACAGGATGTTCTAGATGTTCTTGAAACGTGGTGAAAATTCTTTCCTTCCTCAATACTGTGCGTATTTCTTTACAAAACGTATTTTTAGAATATATCATTAATCATTGCTTAATCAACTTATATGTATAGGTACTTGTAATGTCACTTGTATTTGTAAATTCGTGTCATGGGTGTTCAAGTTGGCAAAAGCTGTCGGACATTCCAATAAAAATTAATTGAATTGAATATAAATTGTCGATAAGCCTGTGCTTTTCACGTGGATTTTTTATTTTGTTTTGGAACCTTGGATACTGGTTATTGTTGAAACAATATATCAAGGTTTTTCATGACGATTAATTTAAAACATTGTGTCATGTTTGTTTGTTAATAAGTGGTTACTATGATAGCTTCCATGTAATTATCATTCACGAAAATTATCTTCCTTCTCAATGACAAAATGTTGGACTTCAAATGTTCATATCTAGGAATTGATTCGAAGTTCACATTTGAAAATAAAAATAGTTGCGGTAGACCTAGAAATTCGCACCACAACGTTATGTAGTGATTTTGTATTTCTAGAGTTTCGTTTACGAGTGTATGGACCTGACGCACAAACACGAACACAAAAACAGAAACTTGCCAATTATATTGATAGTAAATTCTCACGTCAGTAGACTTTGCAAGGTTGTGGAAGGTAATGAAATTCATTGTGTTTCAAAGAA
>JAQIWH010006144.1:0-13322 GCA_034695005.1 Cryptops parisi
CATTCTCACCAATTTTGGGAGAGCTACCTGTAAACAAAAAAAACATGCAATTGCATACAAATCCGAGGTCTAATTATCAATATTAAAAAATATTAATACAAAATATTTTCACGTGAAACGAAACAACCGTATCATCACTATTAAAAAATATCAATACAAAACAAAATTACAATTTTTTTAAATATGTATCACTAAATATTTCTACTTGTAGTTTCAACTAACTCTAAGAGATTCGTACTTTCGAGGTTCGCAGTTTCTAAATTTGCCCGAATCGCTGCTTCATTTCTGAGATTTATATAATATCCTGTCAATTGTGTCTTATACTCAAACACTTTCATAAGCAGATAACCCTGTAAAAATCAAACATTCAATTTTTTTTTATGTATATGAATACATTACCGGCAATATATAGAATCAAAGCATTGTATACAATGCTTACTTTTTTGTGGCCAAGTATGTAATATTTTATATAGAACTCTTTAAGTCATGTTTCTAAAAGAAAATTGAGCGAAAATTTAGGTTTAAATTTAAACCGAACCTAAACTCTCCCATAACATAACATTACCATGTTATCATACTTTGCCAAAAAAGGCTTGGCATTGTATACAATGCCTGGAATTATATACATTGCAGGCAACATAAAATTTATCAAACTTTTAAGTTTCTATAGGCCTACATACGTACCGACAAACCTAGAATAATTGCTTGCACTGGAAGCAGCAGTATATATATGTCCTCCTTGATCATTCTCACTATTGCGTAAAACAAGGCAATCCATTGCAATAACCAAACTATTACGTTTCCAATGAGAAACAATAGGAAACAACGACAGTTCTTCTGTAAATAAAATAATAATATATGCATTATACATACAGTATTTATAATATAATTGAAACTTTGGGAAATTTCATCCAATTTTGTGAGATGTTCAAAATAGGCCCCAATTTTTTCCTACTTGATGCAGATAGACTTAACCATTAATTCGAGTAAAAAAACATCCAGTTTAATTTTTTAACATGTAATTAATTACCTTGATAATTCCAAGAACCAAGAATATCAGACATGCAAATTCGAACACAGCGAAAAATGATATTCCAATGCTATGGCTCCAATCATAAAAATCGTATTCATAATTAGCTTGATAAATGGTAAATATAAAAAAATGGATTATAATCATTATATACTTTTTATAAAATATTTTATAAAAATAATGCCAATTTTACGGTCGTTGCTTTTGTCTTGTGCAGAACGTCCCATGAAGGCGAAAGCCGCTATTGAACTCAGCACGGTAAGCACCTGTAATATTTTTTTTATTAATATGTATTTTAAAGATTTTTTAAAATTAATTATTATGAAATTAAGGTACTTTGCTGTTATAGCCGGGGCGAGTCTGATGTTGACATTTGCTTTGTACTTGGTTTATTTTGTATGGGTTTATTTTGCAGGTTAGGTTAGGGAAAACAAAGAAACGTATTAAATGTACGATATTGTTTTGTTTTCCTTACCTAACCTGTAAACCCATAACCAAGTACAAGCAAATATCAACTTTAGACTCGCCCCGGCTATAACTGGAAAGTACCAAAATTAATTATGGTAAACTTTGGTTTTAGGTTGGTAGGCGGAGTTTAGGTGAAATATCGTTAATATAAATGGAATATTTTAATGTTGCTGTTTTTACCTAACCTAACCTGGTGTTATAAATGTAGATACCAGGTAGGTTAGTTAGAAAATACAACAACATTAACTTATATTTCATTTATGTAATATTTCACCTAAACTCTGCCCACCAACCTGAAACCATAATTAATTTTATAAAATTTAGTTTTTAAAAATGGTTAAAATACATTCATAAATCATAATACACACTAAAACCAAAGTTTACCAAAATTATTAAGTATAAAAACATGTAATGATTTTAATACTTACTGAATGAAATATAGCTGCAACTATTGCCCCAGTTCTTAACGTAAAATCGCAGCAAAATGTTGGGTTGGCCGGTTCGGGAACTCTAGTACGCCTAGGCCTCCAACTAGTGCATCTCCTGAGGCGCGTTGAGTAGCGGTTGGGGTCATCTTATAAACATAATTTTCAGAAAATTTACTATTATTTTGTATAATATAAGTATATATATTGATTATGTTTTATAAATAAATAATTCAATATTACTTTCAACGGGATGAATAGGCATAGGTAAGAACGGATACATTTTTTATAGTATAACAGTCGGTCTACTTGACGTGACACTTCAAACTTTTTATGCAGACTAATGATGACTGAAAATCAATACGTTTTTTCAGTTTAGTACAAGTGGATATTATTGGTTGGTTAGTATAATTTTTTTTATCTAATAACTTTGTTGTTTCCTTTTTTATTATATAGTTTAGTCCAATATTACACTGGTATTGTAACCAATTTGCATATGTTCGCAATTCAATTTAACATTTTATCGATACTATCGATTATCATTATGTTAGAGAAAATTTTATACTGTACCGATAATTTACAATTATTTTTTGTTAAAGTCATGATTAAAAATGACGATTTATTTACATATATTGTACATATACACACAGTCACAAACACACACAATTACTATCGTGTTAACTATCGGTTTGTGTAAAACATAACATGAACATAACATGAATCAATTAGGTGATTAAGTGTAATTTAGAATGTTCTGGAAGGAACGTTATGTTAGCTATTATTTTCTAGGATGAAAAATATGTCTGTCTATTTTTTAGCTGCTATAACTTTATTTTGTTGATCAAGTATATATATATATACAGTGACCCTATTTTTCATGACGAAAATAAAGGACAAACAGAAACGTTGTTTAAGAATACGTTTTATGCGAATTTAGATTTATGCGATGTTTCAGTAATTCGATTTATGCAAGTTCTGCGTAATTCTATTTTCAATTTCTGCAACTTTAGATTTGTGCAAATTTTAATTTATTAAAATTCAGATTTATGTGATTTTTGACTAAATGTTCGATTTATGCGAGTTCCAAAAATGTAGTTCCATTTTTTATTATTGCAAGTAATTGTTTATTTATGCGAATTAATGCAATCTTTGAGTAATTCGATATTCGATTCATGTTTGGTGTATTTCCATTCTGGAAGTTACATGATTACCACGTGCTTCGTGGTACATGATTATTTATTTTGTTTTCTGTATTTTTGTGTAGATACTTTATCCCTCGGGATGTGAAATTTGAAAATAAAAATAAAAAAATAAAAGTTTTGATTTATGCAAATTTCAATTTATGCGAATTCGATTTTATGCGATTCTGGCTTTTAAGCTCACTACAAGTGAAACTAATATAATGCGTATAAAAATTTGTTTGATTCGCTCATCACCTCACAGCATGGCCTTCGCATCTTACGACGGGCGAGCCTCACGACCACAGTTTACGACGGGTCCTCATTGTCATGTGCACACCCTACAGTCTATACTGTATATTGTGTACACACACATTATAATAAGAGACTAGAAGGTTAGTTATATATAGAATGTACCAAAAGTTGACGACCATATTACAGGAGCTTATTCCTCATGGTATGCCAAGACAAAACTTTCCATATCAATTTTAAATGGAGGTACCATTAGTAGGTTTTTTTTAAACGACAGTAGACTATTGTGATACTTCGGGCATCTTTTGTAACAAACATTATTCTCTCTTCCATGACTCTATTTGTTTAAATAGCACGTTTTTCTACCCTATCATACACAATTAACAACAGAGTGTTATTAGAAAATGTAAAAATTAAATTTGTTAAAAAAAAATCATTCTTACCGACCGGTTAGCTTAAACACTTTACAAACTGACGTTAAGCCCCCTCCTCGTAAAGGCTTTTTTCAACGAAAAGAAAGAATTTGTTTAGCATAAAGAAAATGTTATTTGTTTTTCTTGAATCTAAACAAATGGATGTCATGGAAGAGAGTAATGTCTGTAACAAAAGATGACTGAAGTGTCACAATATTGTCGTTTAAGCGGCTAATAACTCCGAACACCTCTATTTAAAAAATGAAATGAGAAGTTTCGTCTTGGAATGTCATGATGGAGAATTAGCTCCTGCAGCATAAACGTCGAGTTTTGGTATATTCTGTATAAGAGAAAATATACTTGTGTTCTTACAAAAATCCCAACATAAAATCATTTGGTGGCCTGCAGACGCCGAATGGAACGATTATCTCACTGGTTGTATAATACAGTACAGTAGGCCTACTATTTAGTTCACATTCGATATGCGCTATGTAATGCTAGAAAGCCTTTAAGAGTTGCGCCGTACTCGGCAGGAAAGCACTACAAAGCTGTAGCTATTCGCTCTGTCATACAGAAAAGTTTGAATGTTTACTTTATAAACTAAATTAAAACTGTATAGTAAATCGGTAATTAAATAACGTGATACAATTAAGTGAACTCTATATTCCTCATTAACGTTTTCAATAACATTCTCTGATATTCTCTATTCATATACTCTGATTTCACCTAACAATTTAACTGCTTTCTCACAGCGCAGATATCCTTACAACAATTTCACTGAATGAAACGCCCTTCCATATTTCATCCGTAAAATACCATTTCATTGTGTAGAGCAGAAGTGGCTGAACACTTGTTTCCATATTTAAAAAAAATAAACTGTATAAGCATTTATTGCATAAATTCCAATTTTATTGTATTATTTCCATGGGACGTAATAAAGACCATTTTACAAAACAGTGTATTCCGACAGTGTTTTAAAAGTTTGTCAAAGTTAGATGTCGTTTACACAAACTCATGACGTCAGGCGTGCCTTAAACACGGATTTTTTGGTTAAATCGATCAGTTTTTTGTGTTGAACCAAAGAAATTTTACTTATTACGGACGAGCGAAGCGAGTCCATCTTCAATTCCAGTGGTATACCAAAATCGGTATTTTTTGTCCCCCTTTCACGCAAAAACTATAATTGGTAGGAAACATGAAAAGTGTACACACTTACGTAAATTGTACGTAGATTGGCCGAAACAATTTTTTTTTTAATAATTAAAAGAATTAATTAAAATAATTGTTTTGCACTTTTTAACATACAGATTGTGCTTGCACATTGCGCTAGAGGAAAAAAGCTATCGATTTATTTTTAATATACTGATTGCACTAGCGTTAGGAATTGTGCTAGGATACATTATTTATAATGCGTGTGGGTGTAGGGATTACCTGTCAGTGCGAGTTCAATCAAAGCCCGGTTATTTGGTAGTTTATTTTTAATTACTAAAACTCCGTCTCAAAGGGACAATACAACGTAGGAGATACAATAAATAGTTGCAATTGCAAAATTAAACAATAAAATTATGAATAATGATGATTACAAAACAAGATGTGAGTGACAAGTGATTTTTTGAAATGAGTGCAATGTGTTTTACAATTTAGATGGAGGCATGTGAAGGGGTCAAGTTTTCTGATATGCACTGGGAGACTGTTTCAGATATTAAAAGTATTTGATCAGTGTTGTCAGTGTCGTGTGATTTTAACCAATCACAACGAAGCAAGTTTAGTTGCATTGTATGTTTCATACAATGCGACTAGGAGAAACATTTTTAGCAAAATGTGATTTATTTGGTGAACCCATGGAATTAGCTATATCAATTTGTTCAGTCTTGTCTGAAGCCAGGCCATCCAACCACTCAACTCCTCGACCACGTGACACTCAAGTCATAAAGAGAAGAGAAGCAATGTCTTCTCTTTTCTCTGTTTCCACCTAAATTTGTTCTTCAAAGTTAGTCAGGTGACACTTTATTAAGAAAAAAAAACATAAATTTAAAGAGTTTTAGGCATCATTAGTATCTGAACGTTGCGAAGCTACATGAGTGAAAACATAAAAAAATTGCAACGAATGTTGCGAAGCAACATGAGTTAAATCAATGAATTGCAAAATGAAAACTGCTTTTCCATTTTGATGGATTTTTGAATTGCATAATGAAAACAAAATGCTTATATTTCACTAGTCTTTGGTAAATTTTGAAATGAATTAAACATTGGAAATTCTCTCCCAATCTCATAGTAAATCGAATGCGGTGGAAGGGAAGTCTAGCAAAATCCTCAAGCCAGCTGTTCATTGGTGGTTGTTGAAATCGAATCTCTATTTGAATGAGACAATAGTTGCTTCATAATTCGAAACTAATTTGAAAGAAACGAATCTGTTGATTTCGCGTCGAGTTTTTCCACTTCCCAGTAAGGAAGATGCTCAGTGATATGCACGGTTGTATAGATGATAACGTCATTTTTGGGTTTGCTCTATCATCCGAATGAGTTTGCTCTATCATAAATTTTAAAATTATAATTCGTTGAAATAAATTTCACGGCAAGCTGAAAAGTGACCCTTCATAGGTTATATGTAAGTGACAATTTATCAACACTACTGGTGTTTTTAAACATGTTAAATAGAAGAAGTTGCTACAAATTAATCCAACATGGCAGCGGAAATGCTTAGTCATTACTTACCTTCAATTAGCTTCGAATCCTGATTGGTTGAGCGAATCCTTCGATTTCTGAATGGCTGTTTTAAAAATTTCATTCATGCGATTGCATATTTGAATGTTCTAACACGTGATCAAAGCCTCCGATTCTTCGATTTTCATCAATATGATTGGATGTTGTGAATTAATTTTCCGATTCGGCCTGAGCTAATCGTTTAATGAGCAACCAGCCCATGAAATTTTATTAAATTCGTATAATGAAAACTATCCTCGTGA
Source organism: Cryptops parisi (assembly GCA_034695005.1). NCBI lineage: Eukaryota > Metazoa > Arthropoda > Chilopoda > Scolopendromorpha > Cryptopidae > Cryptops > Cryptops parisi. The sequence continues at coordinate 6,733 of JAQIWH010006144.1, forward strand.
TGATAATGAACTTTTGTATTGTTTATTTTGTCTTGTCCAGTCGAAATTCGTTAACCAACAATTTGGTTAATTATATAATTTAAGTGTACTAAGATAAAGTCTAAAAAACCAATTTATATTCATTTGTGAAAGTGGACGAAGTGAAAGAGAAAATTCAAAATTTACGTGACTACTTTCAAAGCAAATACAATATTCAATCAACAAATCGGAATACGATTTGTGCTCAACACTTATCGTGTAAATGGCACAACAAAAAAGTGGAGGGTTGAGGCAAGTGTCCCCAAAGGAATGTTATACGCATATCCGTTACATGCAAGTATCCTGAGAAATGGAAAACTTCCAGGATAACGGCCATTCACAAAGGAGGTAAATCGACAGATATTAATAACTTTCGTCCAATTGCAAACCTGACAACTATGTCGAAGGTCGCAGATCAATGCTTATTTGGTCCCATCAAAGTTTACTTATATCCAATACTCCCACCCAACTTTTATGGTGGCATTACCGGCAAGAGTGTGGATTTCCTGTTGTTACACCTGGTTGGTACTGTTACAGATATCTTAAGCAGAGGCAATCGTGTTCTAATCCTCAAAACTGATGTCTCGCGCGCATTTGATGCAGTGCCTCGACATCAAATCATGACAGACTTCAAACACTTAGGACTTGATGATCAGTCTCTGCTTCTTCTCGGTAATTATTTTGCTAATAGACATAGTGAAATAGGATACGATCAAGAACTATGTAATCAACCATCCACTCGAGGAGTAATACAGGGAAGTAAAATCGCCACCATGTTATACAACTCATTTATGTATGTGTTTAATGACTGGCATTCCCCTGATTGGTAAACTCCATACCTACGTCGACGACAACATCCTTGTTTATGAGTATAGTCCAAAAGAATACGATAACATTCAAAAGTCAATATCACAAGATATGCAAACTATGAAAGAATGGTACAATAAACGCAAAATGCGTTTAAATGATTCCAAAACACAACAATTAAATATCGACCTAACCAGCTCGACTTATAGTAAGATGAGAATTCTTGGAGTGAGTTTTGATAATGCTTTCAGCTTTGAATATCACCTCCAAAATGTTATCCAGAAACTTGCATCTAAAATCTTTATCTTAAAGAAGCTGAAGAAACTGGTAAGTTTTGCTGAAAAAAAAAATTTGTTTTTACATCCTATGTTCAATCTCAGATCACATTTCAACTTCCCATCTGGTGCTCGTTCCACAAGTTTAGATTTACCCGCCTAAAAGTCGCCTATAATCGGTGCATACGCACTCTGTTGGAGTGCGTATACGCTATCCGTAACCCCAATCATCCTAATCATTTCATTACGAAGTACTTACTTGATGATACCAACTCACGTGCTCCTGGACGATGTAAATTTGAAATCACTATTACGCTGTCGACCCTTCAAAAAAAGAAGGTTTCCATACGACAGTATCGAACTGTGGAACGAGCTACCTCATGATCTCAGGTCATCAGTGCATAATTGTTCAAGGTTCAAATGCATCAGCAGTTGCTGTCATTTTAATAATAGCATCACTCAATATTATATGGAACACCAGTAAACTAATTACTGGTCTATTCGTGATCTAACAAGTTTTATGTATCAAATATCTTTTTATTTTCATATTTTAAGATTCTAAGTTAACATTAATTTAATCATTATGAAATTTGGTCAATCCAACCAGTTTTTTAACGGAGTTTGTAAATTTAATTTTACCTTTGCTGATGTTTTGGAGTGATGCAATCTAATAGTAGCGCAATTTCTTAACCTGCAACTTTGTGATTGTAGAGTCATGAACTCCTTTTTTAGTAAGTTAGTAATATCTTTTATCTTTTTTCATCTTTTTAAATATGATTTAAGTTTTATGGTTATCTGAATTTTTTGCCTTTTTATTGCGATTTTGTAATTTTTTATACGTTTTTTATTTTATTTTTTTGTATTCTCCTTTTGTATATGTGTGTTTCTTGTCGTCCAGTTGTTCTCTTAGAACGCAATAAATAAATAAATAAATAAATAAATACGTGCTTTTTTGAACCTTCTTAATGTGCAATCTCCTCGGGTAACCGGTCGTTCGTGATTTAACTATGTGAGATTTTCTTGAAATATGAGCAGGAGACATAGAACACCTGAGTATAAAAGAAAAGAAATATCAACAGATATCAGCAACATTCTTTGCAGTAGAACTTTGTTGATGCAAAGTTGTTTTTTAGTTTAATTGTACGTTGCCTCTTGTCAGTACTGACAGTAAAAATGCTGCCGCTGTTACTATTATAATTGAACTCGTACCAGCTACTTGAACTTGGCAGGATTCTGGTTTTCCAAAACGACACCACTTCACAAAATGCTCACAATTGTTGCTGATAAGGTTATATTCTGGATAATTTTGATCTTTGAGAGCTTTTTTGGCTCGTTGAACGATTTCTGAAGGATTGTACGGTGTTCTAGATCGATCTGAATTACCCAAACTATTATTTATTCTGGCAGAATTCTCCCCTAGCACGACTTCTAAAGACTGCAACATCACACCGCCTAAATCATTAGCACCCTTGTCACTCGAGGCTGAAGCAAATACAACATGATTCGAGTTTATGCCTTGTGGAGTTGATAGATGGATGACACCATTCTTGATATCACGGAACCGGCCAATGTAAACTCCCCAATGTTTGTAAGAGAGAAATGGAGCAATAGGATCGGTCCTGAAGAATTCGATACCATCGCCTGGTTGAAGGATTTCTTTGAACTCTTCAATGTTTTGTGATCTATAAGTTTGTGAGATCTTGCCTTGTTCCGAACCCATGATATTCTCCTTTGTTTTCTTATTTCTACTGTGCAACGCTTCGGTAAAAAAAAGCCACTATTACACACAAACAACAATTTAGCTGAGTTTTTATATTGACCACACAAGTTTGAAAAACATGCTTAATCTGCAGTAACATTAAAGATGACTACGATATAAACTGGATATCCTATACTTAACTTATTGTAGACAAATTGTGTTTGTATATACTGTACGGTATGTGTGTATGTATATGTATATACAAAAATTGCTTTTATATATGAATGTATATATTTCTGTATACATAATATATGTGCACATACATATTTGTGCATAATCATAACTGTATATGAATATACAGTATATATACATGCCAACACCTGCATAATTACACGTAAACAATTTTATACAATATGAATTTACAAGGTATCCATTGACCAATTGAATTAATTTGGCTTTTCAAATGAAAATATCGTACATGCCATGTATTGAAAATCACCAAAATCGTCAAAAATTAGGTTTTTAACGCCGTGATATCAAATTGGATTTTTTTTTTTTAAATTTAATTTTCTTACTTCAATCATCGAATGTGTTTAAATAATAATTTGAATTAAAGGTTGGCGACCCCTTGAATAAATTATTTTATCACTCGTTAAAGCTTAACTTCTAGAAATATTGAAAGTTGTAGAGTAATATATCATATATCATTTATGAGTAAAATATGAGTAATATACTGTATGTTGTTGACATTTGCCGTTATGAGTCATAAAACATAGAACTTGTTAATTTTCTCAAAAGATTTTAAAGAATGTTTTGAACGGGACTGTAAAAAAAATAAATTCTATCGTATTTTATTTATTAAATTCGATCCAGTGGGATCAACAAAGACAATAACAGAAACAGAACGGAACATATAAAAAAAACAACTAATGAGTATGTAAGACATATTCAAAAATTAGTTTGTTAAAATGTACATGTGATTTTTTTTTTCAGAATTATAAATTTCATTATTATTGGGCAGCTGCATAATTTAAGCTAAAATATTTTCACTCCTGATGAGTCCCAATTATCCAGGATTCACTGTATGTAGAGTACTCAAATGTAGACTGAAAAGTGAAACTTATTAATAATAATAAGTTTCACTTTTAATTGGGTCGGGTAAGCCATAGTGACCCAATTCACTTTTTACAGTTTCTGAGTGCATTAAATGAAGCTACTAAGTCATGATATTTATAAACATAAGAATTATATTATCGAATCAATTAGAGAAAGTTACACGGTACTATGATCTGGATAGTATGCAACCCTATAGACAAACCATACGGTACGTAAAATCATTATTTTATCAAATTTTAGTTTGTTTTTTTTTAATACTTAGTTTGGTATGGTTTAAGACGATCCAATTCGCCTTAATTCTAAAGCATTGAAAACATAAAAACAAAAATTACTGTATTTGCAAATATAAAAAAGTTTCTTTTTTAACTACAGTAATACTTTTGCACAATAGCTTATGATTTTGTTTGCCCTAGAATTGGCTGCAACCTCACTCTTATTATCTGATTTTGAATATTCTTGAATAATTTTATAGTTTCTAAATATTCGTTTACTTGAAGTATTACAGCATGTAATTACACAATGTATTGCATGAGTTGTTTTTACTATACCTGGTATTCTGAAAATTAAATTCAAGTCACTTCAATGTAGTCCTATATAGTATTACCATGTCCTAATGAACAACACCTTATCAGTTTAAGAGCAATTTAAAACTCTGGCAGTGAGAGTGAAACATATGTTGTTTGGTTTGTATTGGAAATCCCCGTTTCATAAGTTTCAGTATTGAATCAATTGCTATTGGAGGAAAATTCTTCCATTTTGAACGAGTAAAAAAAACGGGTTATCTTTGCATGACACGTAGCTGGGCACCAGACCGTCAATCCGATAATCGTTAATAACGGAAGTTAAAAAATTGGTTAATGATTTACTTTTTTTAACTTAACTTGAAAATCGTTAACGGACTCGTTAACTTCGTAATTGGTTAACAATACATTTTCCGCTAACTCAAGTCCGTTATCTTAATTCCGTTAACTCAAATACGTAGCGTTGTTGATTGAATCACTGCCAGCAACTCTACACCCTACAGATGCGTACTCCGTTGCTGTTGAATTCGGGTTGTTCACTTAATGAGTTATTTCGTTATACAAACATGATTCAACAAACAGTGCTTAGTTTAATGATCGTTTTTGTCTCTTGTCATCAACAATTACTATTCGTCGTTATCTCCGTGTGCCACCGACGAATGACACGTGCTCTTGCGAGGATTCACCAGTCATATAGAACTTTATACTTGTTGATTTTTAATATTTACAAATCATTATTTTTAATTTTAATTTACAGTACATATAATTTTTAGTAAAATCAGAACTGTAGATTATATGGTGTTAAATGAAGTCAAATTATTTGAGACGAACGAAACGAGTCTCTCTCCATCCCAGTTGTACCAAAATCGGTATTTGACTGAATCTTGTGATGACTTTTTCTCAAAAACTATAATAGCTTGGAAGATGAAATTTTCACACTTACGTAAAAAAGGTGCATTCTCGAGTAAAGACTAAAAAAAACGGGTTTATGGGTCTAAAATTAGGCCTACTTTTTTCACTTTACTTTTCGTTTTTTAATCACTTAATTGCAAATGTTTTTTCAATTGTTCATACAATTTCTTTAATTTTCTGGTTGTTTTTTTTTTAGTATACAATATTTATACTCTGCTTACATTCAACACAAAGGAGTCGTGTGGAAAAGAAAGAAAAAACCTCTCATGACTCTCAAACCTATGTTCAAACTACATCAGGTAGAGCTTACTGTCTACCATTTCTGTGTTAATGAATTATTGGTGCCACTGACTTCCCCCTTCTGCCTCTGATTAGAACTCTACAGAACAGCGAGGAATGTAGTTGTTTCAGGAAAATCGACATGAAAATCGTCAAGTAACATTTTATGCAACTTAATATGTAACGTTTGAAATCTTTTACAGCTCACATATTTCACACGTGCGAGCCCAATTGAAGCCCGGTTTTTTGCTAGTACAATAAACTCTTGGTCATTCAGGGGCGAATTAACCGAAATTAACCGAGACAATTATTTGTAATAATTGTCTTAATGCATGTATGAGGGGAGGGTCTCATCTGGGTTCATATAGAGGGTTTTTATTTGGGTCGAAAATGAGTTGCCAAAATCCAAAATCTGCCAAAATGCGATCTACCAATCTGCCAACTACGTATCTACAATTTCTCATTAAATTCAATGAGAAACCTGTTGGTCAAAATTTGCGAGAAAATTACAAAGGGTAGGAAGCTGATTTTTTTGCAGTTCAGTTAGGACGAGACAATGTTTGGATCAGGTAGTTTTTACTGCAAAGCTTGTGTGATTGATTGGCAGCTGCATTTATAGGCCACAAAACTTAGTCTCCTTTTAATTGGATAAGTGTCAATAAAATAATTTTGAACAGACAGCAAGATTAAAAAAATTCTCGCCCCAGCTTGGGAGATCGCATCAGAGAACTCTTGTGTATGCCTAGAGACTCTAATCAGAGTTTCTAATACCGTATCTTCAATTTAAAGGTACTTGACCTTGAGGCAGCAAAAAGTTTCGCCTGCTGCACATTTTCAGAGCGGAGGGATATGGCACTTCGATATGGTGGTGAAATTTCAGATGGCGATCAACCCATAAGCCTAAGATTTTAATTGGTTCATGATTTGAGCTGTGAGGGTTCAAAAGAGAGATAGTCTTGGTTT
>JAQIWH010006145.1:0-13320 GCA_034695005.1 Cryptops parisi
TCGGCCAAGGTGCGAAATGGCTGGTCATTTCCCACTTTGGCCGGACTTCGGACTTTGGCGGTAACATATACATTTTTGCACACCCTGTGTCATGACCGTAAATTCAAACATTTTTGATAATTTAAAACGATTTTACATTTGCCTTCTTTAGTTTGACTTAGTAAAATTTAGATCTATCTTAATAAATTATGATATTTATAATATTTAGAGTGTGTAAACATCTACTGGGTCACTTTGTGTGACCCACTAACCTACTGTAGGAAGCTATAAAATAAAATAAATTTACAGTAATTACTAGTATTTTTATTTAAAAAAATGATTTTATGACATGGTTAATACTGTAAGCCTGGCTTACACGTAACCTTTTGTCGTCAGTTCTGCATGATTATGCCAGATTGCACAAATAAAACGGTATGTGTGGACAGCAAGTTTGACGGATTGCATAAACTAAATGAGTAGTGTGGACGTGATTGTTTGCGTTGGTTTTATCTGTCAAATGATGATCTCTTCATGCCAGACTGGAGACAAAACGTCACGTATAGACCAGGCTTTAGAAATACTACAATTACATTATTCTAACTTTTGAATTAAAATTAGTTAATCAATAAAGTTAAGTTACTATCCTTGAAAATAAAAGAATACTCATTATTATAACTAAAAAAAAACGCATCATTAGTTACCTAATAGTAATTATCCCAATATAACAAACCAATTAGTTTTCTTTTAATAATTGATAAGCTCATATAAAGAAGATAAAATGAAAGTAAAAGGGAAGAGGAGTAAAATGAAAACAAAACTACAATCTAATTTTTTGTTTAATTAGTAAAAAAAATTCTAAGCATATTCATGCTTTTAGACGAACATTGCGTTAATAACTGTTCATTTATATTTTCATGAAAAAATGCCAATCATTAAAGAAACAACAAGAAGACTTACATTGCAAACAAAATTATGCAAATGAAACAAAAAGATTTTTTTTACACAAAAAAATAATAGAATTTTTTATTTTAAAATGTTAATCTGTTTTGAGATTTTTTTTTTTCAAATTGAAAAGATGCGTTGATTAGATCACGTTCTTTATATAAAGGAAATGCACATCTTTTTCGAAAGATGTTAATTAAGCTTAGAAAGATTAATTAACTTTACTATGGTTGCAGTGGGTTCCATTTTTATTCTAGTAATCTCATCAGTAATGAATTCATTCATCTTGTGCTTCCTGATTCAGCGAGATAAAATTTCACTAACTTTTGAGAAAATCTTTTAAACACTTTTCAATCTTTGCAAATTGAAAACTTTGTTATAATTGAAATCAAACCTATTTCTATTTTATTGTTTAGATGTGTGACTATCACTGTTGAAATAAAACGTGTTTAAAAATATTTATTCGGTAGATAAGGATTTTTAAAAAAATGTTTTCTTCAGGTAGGGAACGGTAAACGCAAACAAACATCAGTATTTTTATTTTCTTAGTTTGTGTATTTTGTAAAAAAAAAATGGTATTGGTGTTGTGGCAGGATCTCATTTATAACCTGTCGTGTGAGTAATTATTGCTGTTATTCCAGCTTTTAAATTGTTCCCCAAGAGCAATCGATTTAGCAGCCTTCGCGTGGTAACTTCACTGCATTGAAACAGCGTTATGCGTGAAGCTCACTTTTTCATATTGGTGCAAAACATTTCATTAATTCGAATTGAGAAACGTACCATTACGAAATGTTTCGAATAAATATTTAGCCTTTTTTTCAAATAGTAATAATTAATTAAATAAACAAACAATAATAATTTAATGCGGACTTTTTTTCAAGGTACTGTATAGTATTGAAAAAATCGTGTTTAAATTTGTCGTGACTTTTACATTTTGACATACGGTAACACATGTTTAGTTTGTTTAAATGATGTTTTGTTGTTATAATTATTATTAAACTAAGCATGTTTTTGACCTTACGAGTAGATGTTTAACTTAAAAATTTGCTCATTAATTTAACCAGAGTATAAAACCAAATTCGCAGCACGTGGTTTTGCGCTCACCGTTGTTTACCTTTTAACATATCAGAATTAAACAACATGGCGTTCACCGTACATAATAATTTAACCAATTTAGCATGGTGCAATTCAGCTTTAAAGCAAGTAATTTTACTCATGTGATTCGAGCCTGTTATTTTATAATATATATACTAGATACGATACGGGCAATGTAAATATTTCAGGCAATGTCTACAAACCTAGCAGCTTGTTTTAGCAAAGCATAATATCAGGATTGGAATAGCAAGACTTTAAAGTTAGTTTTAAATTTATACTTAATTTTGGCTTAATTTTTTAAAAGAAACGTTGTTGACTAACGTGAACTAACCTAAATAGTTTTATACAAGTTTTATTTTATAATTTGTTAAGAGAGCCTAGGCATTACTAGTAACATACAAAAAACGCAATAACATTATTGTTGATAATTTGAACCATATTAATTAATAATTACCTAAACAAAAAGTATTTGAAATTAAAGAATTGACACATACAAATTACGTGTGAAAACTTAAAACCTGAATTTGTTCAATATTTAATTTAGAATTTTGTGTTAGGGAAATTGGCAATAACAAGTGTTTAAAATTTGAACAATTTATAAATGTTCAAAAAAAAAAAACTTTTGCAAAACTTTATTTGGCTCTTGGTGATTATTTTTAATTCAAAATTTACGTTTCAGAGAAAGTGACAGAAAATCCGCTTTATGCGAAAATCAATCACCAACAGCAGTAAAAATGTAATTATGTTTACACAACGTATCACAATATAAACAATGATTTTTTCATAGTAATTTAAAAACACGAGGATAATTCATTATATCATTACAATTTTTATTAATTGATTGCAAGGGTTTAGCGGTATTGTAACGCATGCCAAGTTATAAGCTATAACGCTAACAAATTTACAGCTTTGTATATAGCTTTCAAATTGTCACGAAAACTACTTGAGATAGTTGTTGTTTTAGTTGCTCACTTTTTTACATGTTAATTGGTTAAATGCTACTACGAGTGGCTCACGAATCGTTAGATTATAAATCTTGTTGTTGACGTTTTTAATGTTTTTTTGGTGGTGTTTGTAAATAGAAGGTGGAAATGAAAACGGCGTTGAAAACCGCATTTATTAACGCTAAAAACACATTAGGATCTTTTATCATTTTCGTTCCATTAGGAATAATGAGAAGTGAGAGCACCCAAATAAAAAAGAGATATACACACACAATTCACGAAGAGACTCCTCGTTCTCGTGTGTTTTGTGATAAGATAGAACAGTAGGAAGGTACTACTTCTACTACTACCACTACTACGTGACAAATCGCTCCGATGGCAGTCGTGGTAATCAACACTCACAAAAGACATGACGAATGTACAAAGCCACGTGTTGCGTGAAGAATGGCATCAAGAAAAAGAAACGAGGTGAAAGAGAGGTCACTCTCTCTAACACGCGAAACCCGAGCTACATAACAAATATATATCTATATACATATACATAAACCCCCTCCCTACTACTACTACCCCCTCCCCAATAGAAGCGAGAGAGAGAGAGAAAGAAAAAAAGTAACAAAACCAGACATGGCAACGTGCGTGAGCTCATTTAACCCGCGCCCCACCCCGGTCATAATTATTGTTGTGACATTCTCTAGGCTAGGTTTTTCTTTTCGCTTTAAATAACAACCATTTAACGACAAAACTGAAATCGATATAAAGTAGGTGAACGTGCACAGTGGTAGAACCGCAACCGCATTAATTTCATTGATGCTAACTACCTTTCCGATGCACTGCCCACGAAAGGCTGGTCATAAATATAAAATAAAGAAAGTGCTGCTTAAAAAAAACTTTTGTGTTGCGTTTTTGTTTTTTTGTTTTGTTTGATGTTGCTTATTGGAAAGTATCTTGTGACTTGTGTTGATTGGCGCACGAGACAAAGATAAAAACGAGTTGGATAATTTGGGGTTCCATTTTTACGAGCTATCTTTTTTTTTCTACTTCTCTTTTGGTTCCCATAGCGGCTTGAATTAGAGGCTACGTTGTGGAATGCACACGCTAGAAAAGTTGACTGTCGTATAAAGTCGTTGTTTATGCGCCTCGTTTCAGGATTTACTTTACGATGTACTATGTTCCGCATAAATATGTCATTTTACAACAACGCAGACAGAAAAGGCATAACTCCACACACGTTGCAATAACAATAATAATACTAATAACCATTCCTACCTACCCACCACATCGATCCCATCAATCAAATTGCAAACGTTGCGATGACCTTAATGTTTGAATTTTACCACCACTAATTACGAAGGAAACGCATCGATTCGCTTTACAAAGATACTCGTAACTGAAACATTAATAAATGTCGACAAGAGCCCAATTGCCAACATGATGTTACAATAATACTTTTGCTTCAATAAGCGTTGAGTCGTATATTTTCCAGAAATCGTATAAAACGCATAAATGACAAATTTAGTTACCGGATTGTAACTAATGTTGACTGCTACTCATACCTAACGTTGATACTTATAAGACACACGTTGTTAATTTTTCTTGAAAGTAACATGCATGTTTAGAAATACACGAACGCCTCAGAGCTTTATAATTTAGTTTACTCAACTGGAATAAATAACATATTTTGTGTCATTTATTCATAATTCATGATTGACTGTTTTCAATTCATTTCTTGGAAAAGGATAAAATTATTAGTTTAATTTATGTCGTATTCACGTTGGTTAGTTTTTTCTGATTTTCTAAGAAATTTTGTTTGTTTGTTTTTGTCATTTACATTATAAAATATTCATTCGTTCTTTGACAACTTAAAATCCAGTTACAAAATTTTGTATTAAAATCAAAAGTTTTTCTTGTGATTAAAATTATATTAAAACAAATACAATAAAATAGAAAACACAATTTTTATTCCAAGAAGATTTTCAAAACTTTACCCACGTTTTTCCTTTCCGTCAAGGACTTTTTAAAGAAAAATAGAGTTTAGCAAATAAACAAAAAAAAAAAAAATTCTTTTTATTCACCAACATTGCAGTGAAGGAGACTAAACATATGTACAATATTTAATGTGTTATTATTATTAGTTTATATGTTTATATTTACAACAATGGTGTAACTTGTCTATAAATAAATTTATTTATTTATTTATTTATTTATTTATTTAAAAGTTATGGACCTATGGAGACCAAGGAGGATTGCATACAATCAACGAAAAAGTCTATTTACATCTACAACAGATATTAATCGAAAATTGTATAAACATAATTTGTACCTTTAGCTATACTAAGTATGCAGCAGTTTATTCAGCAACAATCTATGAGACACTCTTAACAAAACACGAACTTCACGTGCTAATTTCTTCTAAACAGCACGACATAAATCCATAAAAGTTTAATAACTTAAAACAATATGTCTTACGGGCTATGTCTATGTTCAAAATTTCTGCTATTAGGTCATCAGAAACCTACCAAATAAAAGTTTAAACAGGTCGAACTGTGACAACACCCAACTGAAGTGAAATAAACGGTTGTAAAAATATACGACTAAATAGTGATCAATGAATAAATAATAGATTTAACATATAACTTTGAAATTACCGTTCAAAATTATTCATTTGGTATTATTTTCGACTAGAGTTTTACGTCATTCACAGCGTTGAGCTATTGTAAAATTTATATGCGTGAATATTTTTCTCTAGATTCAGATTGATAAATGTTGTATCGTGTTTACACTGATGACCACTTAGTTTACTTTTCGTAAACCTATTCTTTAGTGCAATACATAAATCATTTTGTTTGGGAGGCTGGAGACACGTATCACTTGTAAAAATTCTTTCCATCTCGTCGAAACATTTTAACATCCCATTTTTTCCACATTTATTTTTGTCTTCTTCACGTGACTATTCGCCTTGATGTTTGGCAAACCTCCACTCAAGATCCAATTCAAATTGAGGGTAAAAAGTTTTTTTCTTTTTTTTCTTTCTATCCAAAATAGTGGAGCGGTACTTGAAAATGAAGATTTATTCTTCCTCCAGAATCAATTTTCCATGCTGTTGAAATCCTGTTTGCCCACCCCCTATCCTTACCACACTCTCTATATGTATAGTGAAACCCTGGTCGAAAGGCCAAACAACCTTCTGAGGTCACATCGGTAACCGATGCAATAATCATTTGTTAAGGAAGATTAACGACAACTTCTGTTAGGTGTCTCATTTTTGCAGCGAAAAATAAAGTAGATTCCCTTTTTTATTACATATATATTTGGTTATATGCCAAGATAATAATGTGGTCAAGTTGAGCCTTGTCACTTTTGTCCAATGGTGAAATATACTAAGGATATGTTAACCGAAAAACTTCCACTTCCATTAAGAAGAGTGATAAATTTTTCCACTCGTGCCATGTTGTGCCAGAGTTCCCAGACCAATTTTCGGGAGTAAAAAAACAGGGGGAGAAGAAGCGTAAGGAACCCTCGAAATGTTGTCGCTTTCCGGACCCTGGGTAGAGTTGTTCGACGACAAACGTAACCACCTCTGATGCAATTATCGTTACTCGAAGAAAGAAGACATTTAATGCGACCGCAGCAATCAAGGAAATGTTTTACGGTTCTTGTTCACAGAACAATATTGTTTCTTCAACTTGGAATGGGAAAGGACAAGAAGAAAAAAAAATAGAGAAATAAAAAAAAGAATAATAACAATGAAAAAAAAAACCCACTTAATAACGCGATAAAAGTCGTGCGCAATCTTCCATTAAACTTTTCTCGAACTATAACTGCTGTTAGTGCAATTAGGATTGCAGAGTGTGTTTAGCTGGAGTTGAATTAGGAAAGGATTGATTTGGGAAATCCTTTTCAATTGCATTGCCATTTCCCTAATGAAAATAACACCTTTCTCCTAATACCTACTGCACACCAATTAAAACGTTGCCATTCGAAATTACGCGCGACGTAAAACCCGCTGTGATTATGCGCATTAATTCGAGAGTGTCGTTTCGAATAACTGGACTTATGGATTTAAGAATTCTGTTTTCTTCCCGTGTTACTATAATACTCCATTTTAGCTAATCTTTAGTATAGTGAGTGTAATCTTCACGAACTGATTGCTTATTAAGTGTACTATTTTTTGGTGGTGTTTTTTTTTTCAATAAACGTTTATCGTGTTATTTGTTAAAAGAAAGATTTACAGTAGTATAATAAAATGACAACATTTTAATAAAGTTTTATTATTTATTATATGCCTTAATAATTAGATTAATTATTTATATAATATAGTTTTTTTTATAGTTTTTATTCGGCTACACAGGGACTAAGTCAACAAGCACAAACACAGAATAAATATAAAAAAAAAACGGTGGTACAAATCCAAGTTATGTATAATTAATATATGTAAACTATGGCTTACCAATTTTAAAGATTTTTCTTGTAGTGAGACTATTTATAATTGGCTTTCTAAGTCTGTAAGACATTTGCTTCCAATAGTGAAAGCTGATATAAGGGTAACGTTTTTCTTGACTGGCAGAGATAATATGGGGGAGAGCATACATTTTAAATCCAGTCTTAGGTCGGTTTAACTGGGATTGGTATAAGCAGAAAGAAAAACTATGTAACTGATGACTAGTATTGGAAAGGAAACGCGGAATTTCTTTAAGACGGTGGTATTTAATCAGTTTAGGTAAAGTAAAGATTTGAAAATAGGGACATTTTCCAGCTATGAAAACATAGACTTCCAACCAAAGAAGACACGGATTAACGAATTATAAGCAACTATGGGTCGCTTAAATTTATAACCTCGAGTATCGAACCAAATGATGATGCCATAAGACAATATACACATTACTTTAGTTTTAAAAAAAATTTTTTTCTTACTATTATTTAAGGTATTCTTTAAGCTTTTGGAAAAGGAACGTTAATAGAGTTAGTTTTTTTAGAAGAAACTTAATATGGAATGCAAATGTCAGTGAAGAATTGAAATATTTATTTATTTTATTTTGCACAAAATATACACCAAGGATATTGATTTATAAATTAGGATTAAAATGAATTGATTTTTTTATCAATGATTTAGTTTCATGTTAAACTAACCAAAGAGTTTTGAAATATTCTGATCCAAATATACAGCAATGTGGATTTCATAAAACATGTTTGGATGAATCAAGATGTTTTCGTCTACATACGTCAAAAGTATCGTGTTTAAATTGATATCAAATAAGCAATTTAGAACAGAATTTCAAATAGTTATACTTTCATGAAGTTCATGCGAAACTGTAAAAGTATATGTAAAAATGTACAAAAAAAATATGACATTTCCTGCAATAAAACTAATAATTTATTTAAAAAAATAACAAAATCAGTCTGTTTTGTTCTTCAAATAAGTTCTTTTTTTATGTAGTTGATCATAGCGAGCTTAGTGTTTCTCAGAATGGATATTTATTATGCACGCTAATCGTACATTTTATTTTTTATTTAAACTTTCATTGTGTTTATGCGTTAAAGAAAAGTATTAGTCTCTATGACATGTCTCTAAAATGACAAGATTTAAGTAAAATTTGTGATAATTAAATTATATAGCTCATAATTTTTAAATTTATGAGCTAATATTGTATAAAATTTTACTAAGTTTGTAATGGTTTTTTGGCTACATTGAGATTAATTGGTGCGCCTCTAAACTCAAATAACTTGAGTTTAAAGTGTTGTTTTTTTGACAACTGTATTTGTTTAACTAAACTTAAGAAAACCACCGAACTAATATTGACTTGAAGTAATCGTTGTGGTTGGTAAGGTAGCCACGGGAAGTCTAGAGTTAAACGTTGTGTTTATTCATCTTTGCGCATACTTTGATTAGTTCTTCTCATTATTTATTTATGTACGTGTTGGTATGGTACATAGCTGGGCACAGTTAATCGTTAAACCGTTAAGCAAAACATTACCATAGAAGGTTACTTTCTTATTGGAAGTAACCTTTTATGGTAATGTTATGGTTAACGGATCAATGATTAACTGTGCCTAGCTATGGTATGGAAATACATCCATCAGCAGATAAATATACATTGAGCAGTTTTCCACCAATGCAATTTATTGTTGTAAATTCAATCTGCTCTTATGAACCCGTGAATTTCATTGTTTGCATTCCACGTTATTATGGCAAGCTCTTTTATATTCAAAGTGTTTCTTACATGAATAGATTTGTTAGTTATTTGTATTAATTCTATGAGTGTCATAGGTCAATTAATTTTTATTTATGAGGAAAATGATTTAAGACGATGACACTGTTAGGTGAGCTACTGATGCTCTGGAAGACACTATTGGGAAAAGTTGTTTTATACCAAGTACTTAAAATATTTTGTACTAGTCAATACTAAATAAAACAAGTAGTATTGTCAAGCTTTACAGCATAACACATCGCATGGCTACAGTTTTGTCAGGCTTTCCATAATAGCTGGACATATAAATTAGCTACACTTTTTTAAGGCTTTTCTGCATGACACTTGGTACGATTAACTGGATGAACCGGGTTTTTTGACTAGTTATTAAATGCTAGAGTTTATTCAAAGCTATGCGCAAGAAAAAAATATTATTTGATCTAATTCACAAAAAAATAAATAGGTATATAAAGAGTAGAGATCTATACTCTAAAAACAGGGCTCTAATCTTTATTTCATTATATTAACAACAACAAAAATAAATGTTAAGAAAATAGAAAAACATACATAAAATTAAAATCTTTAATTAAACCGAATTTTGTTTGAAAAAATAAATTATGCTTTCCACGATCAAAAAATTCAGTACAAATTAACAAAAATATTTTTGTATATAGGTGTTATGCATATACAGTATCAGTATAAAAATAATTATAATACCGTAAAAATTGTATTTTGAAATGATCCCTATTTTTTATGATTTTGTTTTGCTTTTTTTATATTAAAATATCTTCCTTTACGGAGTTTGCCTATTACACAAAATCATCGGAGGGTGGAGAATTTAATTTTATCAAGTACGAAAGATCTTAATCTATTTAAAATTGAAATCGATTTTCCAATTATCAACGTGAAGAGAGGTAGAGAAAAGAAACATTCATTTTCAATGAAGACATTTCACCTTTCACCACACACATGAAACTATACCCTTCAACACACACTCACACACATACACAAAAAATACGACACAACAAACTCGAATGGTTTATAAAGACTTAAAAACTTTGAGAAAATGAGGAGAAAAAAAAATGTTAATTCCAGATCAAATCTTTTCGTCAGTACAGTGGTTTATTTATTTTCCCATTTGGGGGCGAAAGGAATCATTGGTGATGACTTTGACAAAAAAGGGAAACCGGGTTGGAGTGAAAAGCATCAGCAATTTGTGCCCAACACAGGAAATAGAGAGCAAAGGCGAAAACACATTTTGCGCGTGGAAAGTTGAAATGGAAGAGAAGAAACTTGTAAAGAAAAAAAAAATACCAGGGGGAAGGTTTCTTCATTTTCTTCGATTTATTAGCTCGACTGTCGTTTTAAAGGAATGTTGGAAAGGAACTGGAGCGCAAACGAGTTTTCTTTCTCCCGCATGCTTTTCATTCGTTGTTCGTTCTTCCACCCTTTGATGCTTCCATTCTCTTTGCGTTTCCTTAACAAGCACTTTCAATTATTTGCCACCGCCTCTTCAAATAGGAAAAGCCGAAGACGATGGCGCCAAGTTCTATAGTTCATCTCTGAAACACATTTCTTAAGAAAAAAATTTAAATGGGACAGCGAAAAAAAATTAGTGTAATCGTGTCTATGAAGTTAGAACGTGAGTTTGAAAGAACTAACTTTGGATGGTTTATGTTTTAGAGTATTATTTAAAAAAAAAGTAAGATAAAAGTAAAAACAAAATACAAAAGAACAAATAAAAATGTATTAGCACAGCAAGTAGAAAAAAATTTAGAGTAGAAAATATACTATTTTGTAAAATAAACTTGTTTTTTGGTTCCAACCAAAACATCACAAGTTTTCTTTTAGTGTGGATTTATTTTGCTTAATTATTTTTTATATGCGTCAAAAGAAAACCAATGATCTACTGAATAGTTAGATGAATTTATTTGTGCTGGTTCAATTGGACTTTTAAATTTTGACAGTTTAAACTAGTTGACATTTTAAATTAACGTTTAAAATGATTCAATTAATAGCTGTAAATTTTGAGTAGAAAACTTTAGAATTGTCAATCTTATTTAAAAATGTTAACTTCATAAACTGTGTGACAGTTAAACTGGTTCAAGGGTTAAAAGAGAAATAAAAATGTAAATTATTTGTTATAATTTTTGGTTTTATATGCATTAATAACATGGTTTATGAAAAATATTTTTATGAATTATAAACACTATAATTTGCATAAATCATTCGTTCAAATAAGCTAAATGTGACTTTACTAACAAAAAAATTAAATTGATTCGCGTCGACTTGATAAGAAATGCATACAATGTAATCTACGAAATTATACGTGACAGTGATACAATTTCTGTTTTGTTTGCTGTGCAAAGTTTATTTTCATTTGTATAACAAAAAACCCAATGAAACGCCGAGAAGAAAAAGACAGACAAAAACCACAATTGCACAACCCAGAAACGTAGTTGTTTCGAAAGTTTATCAACTTGACGCCTTTAAAACCACAGATCGGTCTCTGGAGTAAACTAGTAAACTTCACACACACCTACACTGAAAAAAAATAGTAAGTAACCACAAAAAAGTTTTTTTTCTTTTAGTCGAAACATCCTCATCTCAGCACTTCCTGCATACACGTACGACTACTAGTAGTAGTAGAAGATAGTGCGAGAAAAAGTAATACCTTTTCTCTCTTTCGGTTGACCTTTTTTTTCTTTAAAAAAAACAAACAACAACAATAACAACAACATAGGAAAAAGCGTATCCCCAGTTACATGGCAAAGGTAGAGCAAAAGTAGTGAGCAAAAGAAGTGGAGTGCGCATGTGCCGTTGTGCGTTGGGTTGTATTATCAACAACATCAATTGTGGGGAAAGCTGCAACGGAGCGCGAAAGCAACAGCGGCAAAGCGAAAAAGCTGGGGCTTCTATCTCGCGCACGCAACTTGCTATTACAGTTGGCGAGCACCCGAGACAATTGCCAAGATTACAAGGCTGCAGCATGATGGGACCGCTGCAGCTTCTAAATAGCGTTTAACTCAACGGTGACTCGTCCGTTCTGTAAATGGACGCCATAAATGGATAAGGCGAGCGCCCATTTACACCAGATGCCATTGGTAGTGAAATGACACACCATCTGCCCTCGCACACACACCCAGTCATAACCTAGTTTGTTCCGAAATCGGAAGACGCAAATGAACGGAAACGATCACATTGCAAACCTCGGCTAATTTTTTCTTAAAGGGATTTAAGACCCTTTCCACTCGACGTTCTGGAATCAACACTTTGTCTCCGAACCGAAATTATTTTTCCTTCACCCAACTTCCATCCGTTTCCTCCCGACGACTGAGGTTTCTCTTTCCACGAGGGAAATGTCTCTTGTCTTTGGTTTCAAAGCTTTAGCATACGATACCTTGAATCGAGGGAAATGTACGTGGAACTTCCTTTTATCTGAGTAGAACGGTCCATGGTAATAGTTCTTGTTCTTCTTTTTTTTGGGGGCGTTTCAACAGTTGAAGTACGATTGAATTGATTGTATTTTTCTTGGTAATCTTGAAGAGGCAACCGGTACGATACGATTTAGTTTTTGAATGCTATCAGTATTAAAATTTTTAATTAAATGAGTTGATTTTATCGATGAAATGAAGGGCTTTGGGAAATAATGAAACTACAACTTTTCATAAAAATGACATTTTTACATTAAACTGTCCCTCTGTTTATAGCTAGTTACCTTGCTACTTTCTGAATTATCCAGAAAATGACAACATTATATTTTTTTTTTGTTTATTTTATTTAAATTTCGTCCCATAGAGACATAAACAACATAATAACAAAGATACAGCAAAAATAACAAGTACAGCTAAAATTTTAAAAAATTATCACTATATAAGACATGTTTTGATAGTTTCTCATTGATTGGAACAAATTGGTTGGGAACAACTAAAGGCAATTTTTCGTAAGTAAAAAGGCAAATTATTCCATATTGAAAAACATTTATAAGGAAAACGGGTCATACAGTGGTGGGAAACAATATTTTTTGGAATAATTTTAAAACGTTTTGTATCGCGAATAACGGGGGAGGTTTTTGTGAGTGAATTAATGAAAGTAAGAGGGTGTAGGGGATTTCGATAGCTTCTAGCTATTTCCATTAATTGATGATAAACTATAAATTGTGGAATGTTCATAAT
>JAQIWH010006146.1:0-13317 GCA_034695005.1 Cryptops parisi
CAACTGAAACGTGTGAGAGGTACGCTCGTCAACCATTGGCTGATTCATTTAATTTCCTCATAATTGTGCCAGCAATTTTGTGTCAGCTAATTTGGGATAGAGTATAGTAAACCTGCGTGGATTTAGAAGGTGGGGTCTACCTTAGAGAATTATATATATAAAGATTGGCATCTCGATAATAAATTTGATGTGTTAGATTCAAATAATCAAGTTGATTAGACTGCCAAATTTTTGCAATACCCATGTTGCATAAATTTGTCGTGGTTCAATATTCTGTACCATTGACCATTCATTTAGCGAACGTTAATGAATATACAGCTCCGAAGTATACCAAGACAAGAACTTTTGAAGTTTCTTTTAATTCCTTTATTGGAAATCCTTTTTGGTGATGAGAAGCCATTTTCAGCAAAATTTGGCCCTTGCTTAGACTGAGAAATCAACGAACGCTTGGTTTTATTAGCATAACATGAAAGTCCTCTTCTGGCCTGGTAAGTCTCCAGACCAAAACCCAATGGGAAATCTTTGCCACACCATGAAAAAGCGAGTAGCAGAGGAAAATCACCAACAAAAGAAGAATTAAATTCGCAATAAGTGTTATCTGCCCTAACAGCAGAAGATTGTGCCCATCATAAAGGCTCATTCACATCCATGATGTGAGTTCATGCCTTGAAGACTCCATATAATTATTAAGGTAAAGAGTCATCTTAGAAAGTATTAATAGCTTTCTGTGTAGTTTCATGTTTTTAAATTAAAATTGAAGTGACATAATACAAGTATATGACGCTTTTCTTAACAAATTTATTCCACTTTTTGGCGCACAAAATTGAATATTCCAATTTTTGTCTGTGTACATACGGATTAAAAATTAACTAAAAGTGATCTTGACATTCCGATTCGATCAGGATATGGCCAAATAGCAGTGTAATCACACACTACTGTAAAAGCACGATTTCCAAATCCCAGAGGTTGGCTGTATTTTCTAACTTTAACAAAAGAGTAACCCATCTACATTATTCCTTTTTTTTTTGACACGGAGCTGTATATGTAAATGTTTATGACCAACTTGACCAAAAAAATGGAATAATTTCAAAATGAACTTTTATCACAAGTATGGATTCAAATATTTCTCGAACCCTGCATCAATTGTAAATCTATACATACCACGTGAAAGGCCCATCGTTTTCTCTATAAAATAATGCGTTTAAATGAATACAATGTGTAAAACATATACAAGAAAGTTTTTTGTATTGCAAGACAGTTTCAAAATAAAGGAATATCAACAATTGCGTTCCAAAATAATGAAATGTTTTATTTTACATTCAGAAAACGAACATCACAGCGGTATCGCTTGGTAGATTTCGTCATAGTCGGTACCAATGTTAGTTACATACAATTACTTTACAGTAGGCCTACTTGTACTTGTAATGTCAATATTTGGTGATCTAAACTTTTTAACAGCTCTGCTACACATGCCTTTCATTAAGCGCTATTGATTCTGCATATTTAATGCTATAAATTTACACTACTGATGTAGGTATAAATTATCAGATGCCACCCAGAGACATGTCAAGTTTGAATTTTTACAACCACGTTGGTCTGTAGTGGGAAATTGCTAAAAATAACGAATGTGAAAGTGGAAATGTACCATTGCATCATACACCTTACTATAACTTGTATCGAATGTGCTCTCGGTAGGAAAAAAAACTCACTATCGAATTTGATGTACTATACATCTGTTTGCTATACATTTCACTAAGAGCGATTGTTTCCTCATGACATTTAATACTAACGTCTAACAACGATAGAGCGTGTTGCTGGCATAAATTATTCAATGACGTTCGGAGCCACTTAATATTATACAGAATTTGTCGACACTTTTGTGAATTATTGCAACGCTTTTATTGGTCCAATAGTTTGTAACAGTTCCTAACACAGTAGTGGGGATGGCAAATGGTTGATAGCTTTTGACTAATCAATCACCTATCTGTGCCCACTGCTGCATCACCACCTGCTCTTGTAGTATTTTTCAACACCACTAACTTACCACCGTCACTTTGGCAAAGTGTGGGGACTTTAGTTCATGACAACGGCAATTTAGCTAGTGTTCACAATCTGTCGGTTCTACCATCTATTGAAATGAAAATGCAGCTGATCGAAACCAAAGCTGCTATCATTTTGTAGCCAACCATGAATTCTTGACACTTTTTATGACTTGAATATAATGGTGGTCATATTGATGAAAAGTGACAATTCATGGTGGTTGACAATTCTTCTACCAGTAGATATAGCTTTCAGCTCTTTTACTACTGCTGTTGAACTCTACAGTCAGTTTTATTTAAATTTTTCTTCGTATAACAGTTTTGACATGATGTCTTTGTTACTTTGTTGATGATGTGTTACGATTATTACCACAAGCTAGCACGTGCTGCAGTACGTGCTTGTTTGTGGTAATATTTAGTTTATTTTTATACGCTTTATATTAGCTTCACTTGTGACTTTGTGAGGTTGTGTGGTTGTTTGTGAATGAGCGGGAAATTGAACGTATTTGAACGAAATTGAGGCATCTATGGACGTACAATATATAATAATGTAGCTTTCCAATGGACCACTTTGCTCGAAAAATAAAATACTGCATAAAATTAAAGTCTGCATAAATCGAATACCACATAAGTTCAATGTAACAAAATTCGCATAAATCGAATCAAAAATAGAAATTTTCAAAACTCGTCAAAATTGAATATTGCGTTACTCGAAGATCAAAAATCGCATATATCGAAATTCGCATGAATTGATATTCGAATAACTTGAAATTCGCATGAATCGAAATTCGCCAAAACTGCAGAAATCGAAAATGGAATTAGGGGAGACTGGGGAGGAGTGGGACACGGATCTAAATTTTTCCCCAATATTTAAATTTTTGTAGTTCACGTTTATCTCACAAAGTGAAGGATCATTAAATGCTCATCAAGCTATACTCCATTTCACATAAGCTGACACAGAATTAGCTTGAGGCAGTCAAGGGGCGAGCTAGGTGATCACTGTGTGACCACTGATCACACAGCAACTGAGACGTGTGAGAGGTACGCTCGCCAACCATTGGCTGATTCATTTAGCTTCCTCATAATTGTGCCAGCAATTCTGTGTCAGCTAATTTGGGATAGAGTAAAGTCCAAAGATGTTCAATCATGAAGTTAAAGAAAGAAAGCTCATTACATAACAAATCAATCAGTTGAAACAAAAAAACAAAAATATGAGGTTTTTAACTTGATTCTGAAATTAAAAAAAAAAACCACAATTAACTGAAAAGAAGAAAAGAAAGCAAATTTTCGATGAATTTAGTTTTTCACCAAAAGGTTGTTTTTTTTTATTTAATTGTTCCAACAAAAAAAACAAGTTAACCAATGTTGTCCAAATGTTGTTAACCAATTTGCTGGAGATTAATGCTGGAACTGCATTCTGACCAACAATTGATCAATTTGCTGGAGATTAATGCTGGAACTGCATTCTGACCAACAATTGATTTTCTTTCAAAAAAAACTTGAATTAAACAAAAAAACAGATAATTCCGAATTGCAGTTGGCATTCCAAATTTTTGAGTATTTTTAGTCTAAGTTATGAAAAATAAAATCACAAAAAAAAATATAAATTTTTTGGCAAAACCAGTTTTTTCTGCCTTTCCATTACCAAACAATGCATGCTTCGAGTCGAAGTGAAGGGATATTGGAAGAATGTGAGGTGGGTCTTCACACTCTGTTTAAGCTTCTTAAGGAAGGTTACTAAAAAAAATTGTTCCGAAATAAGTTGAATTCTAATAAAAGGCCAAAAGAAGATAATTTTGAAGCAGAACTGATTTGCGATGAACGTCATTCTCCAACCAGTAAACCCGTTCTTCACGAAAAGTAAACGAACCATTCGACCACAGGAAAAAAAATATTAACACAATTTTAACAATGAGACTAACCACTAAAAGTGGAGAAAATAAAGACAAAAAAATAAAACACGATTGAACTAATCGCCTTAAATACCGGTTCAAATAATTCTAAACAATGAATTGGTGAAAGGGGTTAAAAAAAATATCCAATTTTAGTTGTTCCAATTGTAAAGTTGGAAAAAGAAAATGGGAGGAAACAAAACAAAATTTTGCGTATTTTGACAAAAAAACATCCCCTATCGAACCGGTGCAAAAATTTGAACACTGAACGAGGTTAGTGGCAAAATTTGTTAAGCCTAATAACGAGGAAGGAATCTTAAAAAAAAAAAACAAAAAAAAAATAAAAAGCCGAAAACGATCTGCAGTTTTTAGTTTGTTACTTTCGGGAGGTTGACTGCAAATACCGCTCACTTCCCTAGGACTGGTGCAGAGGAGTCCTGCTGGGCGTCGATGCTGTTGGAGTCGTCGCCGAAGTTGATGGGTTGGCGTGACTCTCGTGGTTGGGTGGTGAGTTGACTGGTTGTGTTCCGATGTTAAACGCGGCGAATCCCTGACTGAAAGTCTTCAGCATTTGTCTCGCCTGCCTCCGATGTCCAGAAGAATTCTCTTGGCCGATGTTTGGGTATTCTGCCAACAGGTGTTGCAGGAAAGCTTGATTTCCTTGACATCGAGGATGGATTGACTGAAGCAGGGGAGGTGGGATGGTATCCCATGACGAGATTGATGTTGGCCAGTAGAAGCCAGATGGTAATGGTTCTAGCGGCCGATTCTCCTCAGGTGGAATGATCGGTGCCATTTCTTCCTCCAATTCTGCTCCTTCCGCTGGGGCTGTTGTAGTTTGTACCGACGAGGCCGCTGTTACAGGATACCGACGTGGTTGATAAGTGGATAGTCGACGATCCACTCGGTTGGGTATGTGGCCCGCTGCCACCGCCGTTGCCCGCTCAGCTGCTCGCAAGTCTCGTCGGAATTGAGCCAGAGGTCGTCCGACGAAGGATACTTTGCCACCGAGGCACACACAGATGGAACAGTGTGGTGCCGGCTGCCGTTTTCTGTAAGCATGGGTGTACGCCATGGTAATTGTATGTTGTGTTTTTTTCCAGTTGAAGTTGAGAGAGCTGTGGTTCTTCGGTTTTTTTTTAAAGAGTTGGAAGATGTGGTCCGAAAGAGTCCGAAAGTTGAATGCCCAGATTCGGAGTTTCTTCGACCCTACCCCAACTCTGTAGCATTTCTCGCGCAAAACAGGCATCTCGAGAAATGTAGTTACAATTAGCTATGCAATTGAACGGATAGCTATATTTCACGTTGTTGACATGGTTGTCATGTCGTCGTTATGCGAAATAACAAGTGTAAACTTTGCAACAATGGTTAACAATGGCAATTGCTTTTTTAGCATACTGGAAGCATCCATTAGTGATGATATTGTTTTAAGTCTGCAACGTGATGGTGTCCCATTGGAACATTGTCACCATCTACTAAATTGTAGGTACCAGAACCCACCTTACTTTTTATTTTGTAGGGTCCTTTCCATCTGTGTGCTAGCTTTGCTGAGAAACCTTTAGGTACATCAGACAAGGGGTGAGTGCGTAATAAAACTAACTCATCTTCTGAAAAACTTATTGGTTTTCGATTTTTATTAAACTGTTTCTTTTGAACTGCTTGCGATACTTGCACAGCTTGTAGAGCATGCTGAGTTGCATCTTGGAGTACATGTGAATATTGAGTCGCCCATGAGATGTAATCAGCGCCTTTGAATGGAGCGACGTTCGATAATCTCAATGTCCAGTGTAATGGATCAAAGAGTTCACGTCCAAAGTACAAAAACGCAGGAGTGAATCCTGTTGATCGATTTATTGAGGTGCGTAAAGCGAAAGATAGTTGATTAAGCTTAGCATCCCAACATTTTTGATTACCGTCAATAAATGCGGCAAGCATTGGTTTGGTTGGATAATCTCTTGTGGTGAATGTTGTACTGTTGACACATTTGAGTTATTCCGTTAGAAACGAATTGTGGTCCGTTGTCGGTGATGAATTCTTTAAACCAACCGAATTGAGGCATAAATAGTTCTGTAATTCGGTCAACTATGAGTTTTGTTACCGCTGTTCGTAGTGGATAAAATGCCGTAAATCGAGAGAAATTGTCCACCATGATAAGCACATAACGTGTTTGTTTGGAAGATGCAGTTACTGGTCCAAACAAATCTGCAGAAACACATTCATTTGCGTAAGTGACTACGTGTGGTTGTAGTAACCCTTGCGGTTTTCCTACTGCTGACTTTACTTTCTGGCAAACGTCACAAGTTTTCACATATCGCCGGACTTTTGCGGAAACACCAGGACGATGAAATTTTTGTCGAATACGTTCAGTTGTTCTGCGAATGCCCGCATGACCAGCTGTTGGTTCGTTGTGATAAAACGTACACACGTCATTTATCAAAGATTCAGGTAATATAACTCGCAATTGTCCTGCTGGTGAATTACGGTTAATTCTACCTTGCCAATATAGCAAATCGTTTATCTTTGCAAAAGGTATGAGGTCACCGTTTGCTAACTTTTGTTCAATCTCTTTGCATTATTTATCGTTTTGTTGAGCTGCAATCCATTGATCTGTGGAGAATAAGATTGTTTTGTCCGCTAAAGTGAGTGGACAACAAAACATGTGCAGCAAGGTTTGATTTGCTAGTTCCCACCATTGCTCTTTAGTGATTGGATTCTCAACATCAAATTCAGGTGTTGATGGAGCTGGATCCACTGGCGCCCTGGACAAGGCGTCAGCAACTACGTTTTCTTTACCTTTAACATGAACAATTTCTATATCAAAGTCCATTAAATATTGTGTCCAACGCGTAATGCGAGCAGAAGGATCACTTTTTGAGGTAAATATTGACTTCAAGGCGGAATGATCAGTGACTACTTTGAATCGCTTATCATAAATGTAATGACAACATTTCTTAACTGTACATAATAGAGCTAAGAATTCTCTATCCGTGGCGCAATAATGTTTCTCAGCTTCATGCAATATTCGGCTGACATATGCAATTGGCTGTTTTTCACCATCAACATTAGTCTGGGTGAGTTGACTTCTGATACCTGTTCCCGAGGCGTCGGTATATAATGTGAAAGGTAAATCAAAATTTGGTTTACCCAGCATAGGTGCTTAAACAAGTAGTTGCTTTATTGCTTGAAATGCAGTTTCATGTATTTCATACCAACCCCATTTGGTCAGTAGTTTAATTGACGATAATGTATGTAGCGGAGCCAGTTTGTCCTGCCACATGATCCAAATTTTTTTTGTTCCAGCTGACCATACCGATGAAACGTTTTAATTCCTTTGCAGAAGATGGCTGTGGATAATCGACCATAGCTCGAATTTTATCCGGACATGGCTTAATTCCATCCGGAGTAATTATATGACCCAGAAAACGTACTTCCTGAGCTACAAAAACACATTTCAGTATTCAAAGTAAGTCCTGATTGTGCAATTCGACGCAATACCAGATCTAAGTCAATTAAATGTTGTTGAAAAGTTGGAGAAAAAACAACAATGTCGTCGATGAAAGGAAGTACACATTTCCAAAAAGCATCTCTTAATACTAACTGTATCAGCCTTTGAAACACAGCTGGTGCGTTTGTAACGCCGAAAGGCATTTTACAGAATTCCCACATTCCAGAATTTGTACTGAAAGCTGTCTTGTGACGACTAGCTTCGTCGACATCAATTTGCCAATACGCAGAGCGTAAATCTAAAGTCGTGATAACCTTTGCAGGTAGCAAGGCATCCAGTAACTCGTCTAAATGCGGTAAAGGAAATTTATCCTTAACCGTGACTTTATTCAATCCACGATAATCTATACACAATCGTTTCTTCGTAGTTCCTCTTTTGGGTACTAATAGCACTGGGCTGCTGTACGCACTGGTGGATGGACGAATTATTCCTGCTTCTAGCATTTCTGCTACATGCTGAGAAATTACTTTATTTTCACCTGGTGACCGACGATATTTGCTGCGATATATTGGTGGTGAAACCCCAGTATCTATGTGAAACGTCAATATGTTGGTACAGCCTATTGTTCCTGAAAATATTGACGGATATTTATCTTTAATTTCTTTGATTTCAGCTTCCTCTGCGGTAGTTAAAACGCAAGGAACAATGTAGTCATTTTCTCGTTCGGATAAGTCATCCCAAGCGAGTTTAGCTTTTATTGTTTTGACCATATTTATTTGTGCCAGTTTCGTGGTACAAATGTCCAAATCAAAATCTAATTGTGCTTTTGTGCACAATTAGGACACAAGTCCTAGGACACAAGTCCTTTTGTGCACAAGTCCTACATGCGCAGGACTTAACCTTTTTTTCATTTGCAAACCCCTTTTATGCGAGAAAAATTTTTACGATCCCCTGTATAGTAAAATTAGAATCAACGAATAAAACCATATACCGGTAGTCAAATCAAATCATATACTGATAGTAAATTCCAAAACAAATTATTTACATACTAATGGAAGGTTGTGCTTGTTTATGTTTACATTAAACATCAAATCTTGGCTGAATGTTTGATAGTGCAGGACATCTTCAACGTTTTCAAAGTTGAACAACATTTTGATTTAATTATTGTCGATGCTGAAAATGCTGCTTTACGTAAATAGGTAATACAGAATGGTAGAAGAATGTTTAGGGCCAATTCTAAAGAAAATTTTTTTTTCAGGAATTATGTTTTCTTTGTCACTTTTTAATTTTTGATTAATTTTCGGTGGTTGTGAAACATTTTGTCAAAGTTTTGCAACACCTATATGGTCTGGAAAGAACAGTGTACAGTATGAGCTAATCTTAAACAAACCAGAGGTGTGGTAAATTCAAGCAGGGGTTAGGAAATTGTTAATGAAATAGTTGATTTAAGGTTCTTTCGACATTAAACAAGGTATATTTATTTATTTATTTATTTGACAATTTAACGTCCCATTGGGACGAATCAACAAAGGTTTATACATTCCGATGGAGCAGATGAGCTAATAATGCTCTTTTAAATGTATACAAGTAACGGTACATTTTTCACTGTAACAATTAAAAGGAATCTTCCGAACTTTGGAGGTGTGGGTATTCAGGTATATTAGGTTAATCTATTTTATTTATTATTCAAAACTTTAACTCAAAGTGATATAGACTGACAACTTGTCAGGATAGCCAATCTATATTTCAGACTTATATTCTGTTAATGATTTTGACTCACATGAAATTAATGCATTTACTAAAATTAGTATTATATTCGCTTTAACTTTACTCTAACTTTACTGTTTCCTTTAATTCTTTGTTTAACTCTATTTATCTATATAGCTTTAATATTCTCTAATTAACCAACCTGATTGCCACAGTTGGGTTCGGGGTACGTGATTCTGGTAGTCTTGGTGTATTCAGAGATCAGTCGTTTACAACAATTAACAAATTTATTTACAATATAAACGTTAAAATAATTAAACGAAAGTTAATGACAATTTGTGTATATCTAATTTGGACTAATGATCTTTGTCCTTCCTTCAGGATTTTACCAACGTGTATACAAAGATTTCGAATTTAAATCTGACCTTCTCAGCACATAAAATCGGTCTCAAAATAATATAAAAGCATTGTAACCTTTACTAAAGATTTATAATAACCCTTACGCTAATATTAAATAATTTCCTAATAACTTGACCAACGGCTATTAACGTATATCAAAACTCTAAGAAACCTTAAATCATTTGTTTAACAATTATTACTCTCAAGTTTGCTCGTTTTACTACACTCTTGGTTCGTTCAAGTTTTTGCTCATACCTTGCTTGTCTGAAGGTGTTGATGTTCTCTGGTCACTGAGGGTTTCTTCCTCCGGGAATCGATGGTCTCTCGTCTTTACGTGTATTACGGGGCTCTGATGTCGTCTCGGTTTCGTGGTATGTTTGTATCTCTGATGTCCTCTTTATACTTTACATGGTCGGCACCATCCTTCTGTTTTGTATGTCTTGAAGGGCTATTTGGGTTGGTAGCCAGCTGCTACTCGTCCTTCCTTTCCTCGTCCCATGTTTCCATCCACAGCCTCGTTTAGGCTTGGGTATTTCTTTCTTTGAATTATGACTTTACTCTTTCATGGTCTGTCGTCTTCTCTCTTCTTGTTATGTTGATTTTCGTTTCCACACTTGTTTCTCTCCGCCCACGCACGTGAAACCAATCAGCTGTTAACCGGTCATATTTAGTCTCTGGTTCCAGCCATTCTGGTTCATGCCAATTCGTCACTGTAACCTTCTGTTTTCTTTTTTCCGGTCTCCTGATGTTTTCTCGGTATAATGAGCGTTACTTGAGCCAACCAAAAAAAAATTTCCTACCATTTCTAATTACAATTTAGAAAAACTCTTTAATGTCCTTTTGTATTAAAATCTAATAGTAATATCCAAAATACCAAACAGGGGTTTTTCCGGGACCCCACATCACTCCGCCGTTTCAGAAACATTCTTGGTACAAGAATGTTAACTACTCCTACTGAAGTAAGGTTCCTTCTCAGTGTTTGTAGTTTCCTATAATATGTAGCATTTGCATTAATACCTTATATAGGCCCTTATTATACCCAATACAAAATGGTTAAATATCATCAAATATTATATCAAAATGTTTGTGACCCCACAAACACTTGCCATATTTCCCTATAGTATATCACTCATTCCAGCATACATATCTATTATATACATTACAACCTGGGCACGAAGTCATGCTGAGGGGAGAGCACGAACTTTTAGGAACCCTATAGTTCTGATGTCTCTGTGGACCGGTCAGATGGTGCTTCCTGTGAAGAATGTTTCGTGTTCTCCCATCACATGCCACGTCCCGACCATTGGTTCCGGCCATGTAAATAAAACAAAATGATTATTATTGTGATACCTTAATCCTAATTATTTCACACACAAAAAAAAACATCAAAAAAAAATGAAAGTCAAACACTTCAAAATTGACAGTTATGTCCTTCCTGGTTGCGGGTTTCTCAGCTTGTTACTGATGCACAAGATCTGTTCTACTCTTGAAGCACCAAAACACAAAAGAAATTCATGATTACAGTTTGTGAGTCTGTGGTCTTTTTTTTTAGTTGTGCCTCGGTCTTCAGGACTTTACACGTTTCACACATTGGAGTTCTTTTTGAGCAATCTTTCCAAATCATTGGGTGTTTACAATTTGATTGTTTTTATTATTACTCGAGCAATTTTGACATATTTCCTTCACTAATAAATTTACCCTTAAATTTCTAACTTATACACTAATTTATACCTAATTATTTCTAAATTGCTACGTTTGTTATTTTAAAATAACGCACGCATTTTACTACATTTTTCTTTTAAAATGCTACAAACCTATTTAACTCGAAATTTTGTTTTTACCTAAATAAAATTGCTTCCCAAAATTATGAATTTTATCCCCCCAATGTTTTTAGAAAGTTATCTTATGTTTTATCTAACATATCTAAAAATCTCATGAGTAAATCGTTTCTCGTCACTACGCGTTTTTCGATTACATTGTTTTGCTTATCTCCAGGTTTTCTCCTCACCTGTCCAACCGTTTCCACCTCTTCTAGTTCCGTATCAGCTCTTGTGGCTGTTTCCTCCGTTTCTGGCGTCATATTTGAAGTGTGTTCTTCCACTTCGTCCTCTTCTATATTGATCGCGACTGGGCTTCCTCTACCATGTGTCCTTTCCTCTTCACTTTGTGGGTCGTGCCTTTGCCTTGTGGGTACAGGCATAACCCACGGCTGTTCAGATGCTGCTTCTCTACTTCTCAAACTATACCCATGTTGGGGAGGCTCGGGTGTTGGTTCCTCTGCCACCCTTGGAGGCGCTAAAAATATCAATTCATCATTTTCTTCAAAAGTGTGATCATATTCTTGTGTCTGTGCAGGTTCTTCCACTCTGTTTGTAGTTTCTTCTTGGACAGCAGTCTGGTCTTTTATTTCTTTTCTCTGGATTTCTTCTTCTTTGGCTTGGACAGCGGGTTTCAGCTTATTCTGGTGAACCCGTAGTCGTTGTTCGCTTTCAATATGCTCTACTTCGAAATTTACCGGTGTTGTTTGCTTTATAATTCTATAGGGTCCACGCCATCTTGGTGTTAACTTCTTACTCAGGCCCGATTTTACTACTACTTCATTAACGTATACTCTGTCTCCCACGTTAAACTTATACGGTTTGTTTTTCTTGGCGTGATACTCCTTTCGCTCTTCGACTGCTTTGTCTGAGCATTTCTTTGCCCATTCATGCGCACGCTGCATTCTCTGCATCATTTCTTTTTTGTAATTTACATCGCTATCGTAGCATACCTTTCGCGGTGCGGTTAGTACATCTATGGGAAAACAAGGGTCTCTCCCATATAACATGAAATACAGTGTTTCATTTATTGATCTATGTACCGTTGTGTTGTAGGCAAAAATCGCGTATAGAATCCACATGTCCCAATTTTGCTGATCCATCGAGATAAAATGTGAGATCATGTCTATTAATGTTTTGTTTACTCTTTCACAAATGCCATTGCTGCTTGGATGATACGCACTAGTGTATAGACGATCGATGCGCAGCAATTTACATATTTCTTCCATTAACTGTGCCATAAAATTGCTTCCTCTGTCAGTTAATAGTTGTCTAGGTACTGAATGTCTCAGAATTATGTTTTCAACCAACACCTTTGCTACTGTTTCAACTTTTTGATCTGGTATTGCTACAGCTTCACAATACCTCGTGAAATGATCTATCATAACCAAAATATACTTATTTGAATTTAGAGTTGTTACAAAAGGACCCATTACGTCCATGGCCATTCTGGCAAATGGTTTACTAATTTCAGGAAAATACTGTAGTGTGGCTTGTCGCTTTTTGTCGAATCTCTTTCTTTTCGCACACGAATCGCAGTTTGCATAATATTCATTAACATCCTTTCGTAGAGTAGGCCAATAGAATGATTTCATTAACTTTTGTCTCATTTTCTTTGCTCCAACATGACCTGCTGTGGGAATGTCATGATACATTCCAATAATATAACCAATTAAATCTTTCGGTACCACAAGTTGTTCCCATACTTCATTTCGATTTTCAACCACCAACTTGCGATACAAAACACCATCATTGTCCAAGAAAAAGTTTTCTATCAGGTCTGGCATTTTATTACCAATTTCAATATCTTTTCCTTCTAATTTAGAAATTAAATTCGACCATTGCGTATCCGCTCTCTGTCGTTCTTTGATTTGCTGTTTACTGAAGATAGGTTCGTATTCTATCGCTCGTACTGGAATTCTAGACAAAGCATCAGCATTACCATGACTCACACCACTTTTGTGTATAATTTCAAACATGTAACCTTGTAGCGTCAGGTTCCACCTGCTTAACCTCGA
>JAQIWH010006147.1:0-13316 GCA_034695005.1 Cryptops parisi
CAGAATTCGTGTTCATGAAGATTTCACTAGAAATTTTCGAGAATTCAAACAAAATCTCATTTACAAGGTTTATTGTTGGCTTGATAACTGGATATTTTTTCCATTTTATAGTATAGACTGTAATTATGTCGGAGCACTTTTTGCTTTTGAACCAAACCAGAGACCTTTGAACTCTTGCATTTCAGTCACCATGGGAACGTCAATGCGAAACTAAAGTAGAAAGCAACATGACGTCATGCGAATCCAGTGCCATCTGAACGCCAAAGCGTGAATAAAAATTCAAATTTAACATTACGTTTGGCTCACGTGAAGTCGAGTCTCGAAGAAAATTATTATGTCTCTGGTCACATGACTGGCCAGATTATCCAAATTGAAATACAGTTGTTTATTGTTTATCGATCACTTGACAATCCATGGAATCGCGTTTACAACAAAAACAAAAAAAAAGGGGGAATTAACTAAAACACAAAGCAAACACAAACAACAAAGAAAGAAAGTTAAACAATCAAAAGTGTTGACATCTACTGCATCCACAAAACGTGAGTGTACAAACTTCCATTAATTTTTTATAAGGTAGTGTTGTTACTAATGAAAGGGGGACGTCGCAATCTAGTAGGTAAGTTATTCCATGTACTGTAAGTATTATAAGGATGACGTTTGTTTACATCATTAGACAGAATGGTTGTTTACATCATTAGACAGAATCTCCCCACTTAAACGAAGTTATTTAAGTGGGAAGATAAAATTCTTTTTTGTGATGGGTGAATTGGGTTGTTGATTAAACAAGGAATTTATTTATAAGTAATTAATTGTGGTATGATCTTAAGTTCAAAACGTTTAAGTTTTGTAGATATGAAAGTACCGTATAAAGTGAAAAGCCAAAAATCGTTCTGATGATTAGATAAGCAGCAATTACAAATTGTTATAACAAATTGAAGGCTAGCCCGGAATAACGTTGTATGTTACAAAAATTCAGTATCGAGATTATTATGGAAAACTGTGCTTCATATATGGGCCTAGCTAGTGACAAACTCTTACCTGCCTAAAACATACATATATCACTTCGAAATTTGGGAACCAATATGTGACAATCAATGTGTTGCTGAATACTTCATTTGCCATTTACTCAAAATTATGAATTGTTACATGCAACGTTATTCCGGGCAAGCCTTCAATTATAACAAACTAGACAATTGAAGATTTGCCCGGAATAACGTTGCATGTGATGTAACAATTCATAGTAAATGGCGAAAGAAGTATTCAGCAACACATTGATCGTCACATATTAGGTGACCAATTTCGAAGTGATATATGTAAGTTTTTGGTAGGTATGATTTTATCTATTGGCGGCACTTACTGGGCCCAAATATGTGAGGCACGTTTTTCCATAATAATCTTAATATTGAATTTTTGTAACATACAACGTTATTCCGGGCAAGCCTTCAATCTTTTAATCTTAGTATTTGCCCAAAAAAAGTATTGCGTACGTGAGAGTTAGAATTGTCTTGTACTTAATAAAATCTATTTTTTTCTTTTGTTGAGAGTATATTTTTTAACCGCTTAGTAATAAAAAATAAAAAACGTTTGTAGTTTTATTTATGAGAGTGTCGATATGGTTACCAAAATTGAAACTAGAATCAAAATCGATCCCCAATGTTGTGAGGTATTGATTGTCGTGGTTAGTATGGTTAAAAATGACGACAGTTTTAGTTTTTAAAGAGTTTAGAATTAATTGTTTGAATCTAAACCATTTTTCCACCAACAATAAGTTTTTTTCCATTATGTAATTTGCAATTGGCTGTTCATACAAACTATAGGGCAGAACCAGTACGTTGTTTTCAACGTAAGAAAGCAATTTCGAGGATAGATTTAACTAGAAAATAAGGTTATTGCGGCATATAAAATGGTGACCATTACAGTATGACCCCGTTTAGAGACAATGTTTTTAAAAGAGTGTCATGAGCAATTTGAAAGAACCGGTTGTTAAACTAATCGAAGAGGAGGTTCAAACATTGATAAGACAAACCCAACCGTGAGCAAATGACTGCATTTCGAGAAATTGAATCGTATGCTTTTGAAAGATCAATGAATATTACAAGAATATTGATATATTTGGACTTATTGAGATGAAAGAACTCATATAGTTCATTTTCTATCTCGTTCGTTCATCCAAGTCCCTACTTTTTTCTATTCGGGCAGATCTTTAAGTAGAATAAATTGAGAGGACTCCAGTTTGCCGACCATCCACAATGATTCTGCGCTGTCTTCAGCCTGGGTTGATTGTAACAATTTAAGCATTTGCTGGCCTTCGGCCGGGACCTCTGCCTGTTGTCATTAATATATGTCGAAAATATTATTTTATTTTTATTCTATTTTATTATACAGGTGTATACATTGCAGTAAAAATGGACAAATGTTACAATGAAAAAACAAAAAAAATTATGCTACAAGTAACAATACTAACAAACAAATGAAACCAAACTAATTAAAGAGAATGCAACTAAGATAAAGGCAGCGAGGACTTTTTTGTGGAAGGTCGGCAAACTGGAATTCCCTGACAAATTTTAAACGAGTATTTTTTAAAACACGAAAAAACACCAGATTTGTTTTATTTTATAATTTAATGGAAGTTAACACTTTAAATTTCGATTTTAAAGTTGCTGTGTTTGATTTGCTCGAACGCGATTTGCTTGTTTGTTGTGTTCGAAGATAAAACCTAGCACAATAGAAAAAGTTGCATATTTTCATGTTTTTATTGCAAATTTTGAGCGTTTTCATGGCATCTTTGCATACATATTTTCATGTTTTATTGCATAGTTTGAAGATTTGAAGAGCATATAATTTAGAGGATTTTAGTGTATATAAATCCGAGGTCCACCTATAACCTTCGGATTTCCATCAACGGGGTCTAGGTCGAAACACCGACAAAATAATACCGATAGTTTAATATACAGACAGTTTAAAATACCGATAGTTTAAAATACCGACTGTTCAAAATACCGACAATTCAAAATTTTAACGTTAATGCCACAAATCAAAAACTTAACCTATCTTTTACCTTAACCTAACCTCACTTAAAGTTAAATGACTAAATAAGACTACCCTTAGATGGTAAAATGGTAGTTTCAATTGACGGTATTATAAACTGTCGGTATTTTGAATTGTCAGTACTTTGAATTGTCGATATTTCGATTGTCGGTATTTCGATTATCGGTATTATGATTGTCGGCGTATAACGACCGGGACCGACCTCAACGTGAATACCTTATTCGTTTCTGAATTAACATATGTTAATTCAGAAACAACTTGAAAGGTTTTAGGCGCGCAGAAACATGAAAGGTTTTAGGTTTTTGAATGATTGTCAACGCAAAACGTACTCGTTAAACATCGTCATCGGAAAGAGGGATAACTATAATAGTCCGAAGTCTACAGTCCAGATAACTTCCGTGATTACCAACAAGTTACTATTCATTCTTCGACAGTGATTTCGGTATCGTTTCTAATCAACAAGATGGATGACCACGTATCATTTGGGAGACTGTTACCGATTGAAGAAAACATCAACATGTCATCAGAGTTTGTTTGATGAGGATGTGAACTTATGTAGAACTATTTCTATTTTCTTCAACAAGCTGAAACGTACTTCTGAGTGACACTTTCATCACATAGCAATCCCATTCCTCGCAATAGGCTGTGTGTGAGAACCCCCGGCGGGGTACCATCTACTGACCCCCATCTCCACAAACTGTGCAAGACACTGTTAAGATGAAGCCCGGTAAAAACGATAAAAAAACATTCGCCAAACTTCAAACTCCGGAGCTTTTTACGAAACGATCTGCTTCTCTGACCAAATGTGTCTCCAAAAGTAATCTTTACTAGTGTCTAACCCTGTCCTCTAGCTATAAGATTTTTGAAGAGAAAGAAAGAAAGAGGAAACGGTGATGGAAAAGTTGTAAAGGAGCCCTGTGGTGATTTTTAGGAAAGCCATCATGTCAGCAGTTTATATCTTGAGAAATGTCCAACTGCAAATAACGACAACTGTGGGATTTTCCAATTTTCAAAAAGCAGACAATGTGCTTTCAAAAAAACCTGTGTGGTTACGCGCTTATTAAAATCGCCTGACTATTGCATTCGTTTCGAATTAATAGATGGATTAAAGTTAATTTGTTCTATTATATGTATAAAACTAATGAAAAATAATATGTCACCGGCAATGTATACAATCCAGGCATCCTATAGAATAAAAGTATGAAATGACACCCTGTATACAACTGTTTAGGTTAGTAACTCTATATTAAGTTTTGCTTTTATCATCTATTTAGGTTTGTTTTAAATTTAAATTATTGCTTAACATACTATTCCAATGCTAATTTCATACATTGCCTAAACCAAGTTTCGCATTCTATAGATTGCCTGAATTCAATACAATGACCGGTAACATAGATGAACATGCTTATCAAAAATTCGTTATTACCTGAGAGATGGGCTTCGCCATACGCTTAATTTTCTTAGGCGTGAAGTTTAGATTCAAAGTTTTTGGGCTTTGTGAAACTCCATCCAACTCAAAATAAGTTACATAATGAACATAATGATTACTAAATTTGTATTGAAAATATGATAATAAATTATAAGCAACATGTGCTCATGTTCATGCTCCATTATAAGGTTGAAAAATAATCCTAAATATCCCCTTTACATCCTTTTGGTTACACCAGTTATTTCTGCTCGAATGTTATTGAAAAAGTTAGAGAGGAATATACAGTAGATTACACTTGATTGCATAACGTAATTTAATCACCAATTTACCATGAAATTAATATAGTTTCTCAATAAACCCTTTAGCTTTTCTGTATGACACAGCGAATAGCTACACGTTTGTAGTGCTTTCCTGCCGAGCACAGCGCATTGCTACAGCTTTTGAAGGCTTTTCAGCATAACACGGCGCTTAGCTACAGCAAGATCTACTGGCTACAGCTACCTAATTAGCCACTACTACGTATGTAGATTGTAGACTGTAGTAGAGTACATAAAACTTTACAGAATTGAGACTTGTAGGTATGCAGTATTGATATGGTACACTTGAGTTGAGCTTACAAAAAAAACGCTTTTGTGGTTATAACTAACTACAGGGATATTTTATGAAAAATAATAAATTTTTGCTGAAACTGCAAAAATAGACAGTCATTTTGAAGTCACCCCCTCCGATGATCCCCTGCACCTCCGTGGTAATGTCACTGCACAAATGCCAAGCAGTGTATAACCACATTACCTTATTCACTGAATACTGAAACCATCTTCAAATTCGTAACACTTATCATTGTCGCTTGAGAACTTGCATAACTACCCAAGAAATCCCAAACTTAAAGCTAAATATTTCTCATTAACCATTTTGTTAGTACTGTATATCAGAATATTTTATGAGGGTTTAAGTTTGAATCAAATATTTGTTGATGATAACCCAACACAAAACAGGGTTAAACCTAAAAATCAGCAGTGGATCAGAATAAAAAGGAAATGACTCCGATTGGCTTCTATCACCAGTCCGTGCTCACGGAAATTGGAACTTTGAAACGGAAGCGAATTCCGCAAAGTCTTTTACGACTACGCCTCAGCTCGTTCGTTCCAGGACATTTCACGATAAAACGCTCGCAAAATTCTTTTTTCTATCTTCTTCTACTTAGGTCGAACACCTTCACTACATTACCCATCAACTAATTCCTTTAAGTGAAAACCTTGTTTGGGAACGTGCACTTTGGGCTACTCGAATTGCTTATTAGAGTATTGATCAGAACCTAAGTTGATATGTAATTAGTAAATGTTATGATTTAACAGTATCGTTTATTCTATTAATTTTTTCCATACTAGTAATTTTGACTGTAGTAATGTTTCCCGGACACGTGGCCCCTTCGTCAGCAGATGACTTCATTAAAATTACGTACTTCAAATTGTATTCAGCGGTATACATTTTTTATGTATAAACATTATACTGTAATAATAGACATTTATTTATTGAAACATGATTCAAAGTTTACGTCGCACCTGCTTTGTTTTATTATACGCTTCACTTGTAAGTTTGTTAGTTCGTGACTGAGTGAGCGAGCTAAGAATTGAACGTATACTGCCATTTACAAGTCTTTATGATAATATACTGTATAGTACAATGTACCAAAATTGCATAAAGGGAGAACCGCATAAATCGAAAACTGCATAAGCCCAATGTAATAAAAATCGCACAGATAAGATCAATAATTAAAGAAATCAAAAATGAATAACTCAAAACTTGAATATCAAATTTCTCAAAGATCGCATAAATCTAAATTCGCATTAAGTAAAACTATATAAAGCTTATTCTTAAAAAGTGTTTTTTTTAATGTACTTGCCTATCTACCTGCTGTAGATGGGATTAATGGTGTGGAAATTCGCTTCGTGTGGTTAATAATGGATACCACAGAAAATTAATTTGCAGTTATTTTTATAAAAAACAAAACAAGTTTCATGTAGCTTTTGAAACATGTTTTGTTTCACAATAAAGGTTTAATAGTGTGAAAACTAGTTTTGTGTGGTTAATAAACAAATTTTATTTTTATTGTTTTATTGTCACAATTGTATACCCAAATGAGTAAGGAGGACAAAAAAAATTAAATAACACACCATGCAAGATGTGGATTTTCAATTTATACTTAAAATGGATACATTGTTGAATGCATGAAACGTTAGAACACACAACTCGTAACTTCCTAACACGAAAAGAAAGACAATTCTAAAATTAAAGATCATTGTATAACACACAATTGAGTAACACACAATACGAAGATTCGTGGTGTAGACATAAAACACGTTTTGTAAGGAAATCCTTATTTTTAAGTTTTGCAAAAAATTGACGGGACAATCTGTTCGATTATGAAAAGAAAGCAGTTTTCATAAAATTTGATTAGTTTTGAATAATATTTAGGGGTCGCTACCAACATCTTAAAACTCGCATGATAGTACAGTACTACCATATGTTTCGAATCAATATTTCAAATTTTGGTAGCAACCTTTAAATTTTATCTAAAATAGGTCAAATTTTGAGAATATTGCTTTTAAATATTGGAACATAATAGGTTGGTGTTCCTATTCAAAATAAAATTAGGTTTTTTTCTCAATATACGGTTTAATGTTTTGCATTATAAAAAGAGCTTATTGCAAACAAAAAAACCAGTTCGCGTTAAGATTAACAATGTCATTGCGTGTATAAAATATACTTTCAAACCTAAACACAAAATTATCAACTTTAAACTTCCAAACATTGTAAACTAACAAAAACTTCATTATTTTTCCCGACGAAGCCAAACAACTCCTGAATTTTAACGGCAGCCATTTTAAAACCAAGTTTACAGCATGACCAAAACCACTGATGTTATCGTTATGTACTGTCATCTGTACATTCAAAAAAAAATACCACCGGATTATTGATTCACTTTTCGTTATTGATTTTCTCAACTTAGTTTATCTGTGTGGTATTACGATATCTAAAGAGAAGCTCCAAGAACATGATCAACAAGTTCTCAATTAACCAGTCGATTAAATTTTTTGCATTTCACTGTTTTTACCTTGTGTCATGTTACACACACATACCCAAACACTATTTCTAACTAAAGAACCCTTGTTTGTGTTTGGTTGTACTTGTATATGTATGTAACATGACACTGGGTAAAAACAGTGGAAAAGTGCTGCAATTACACCAAGAAGTGGAAGTCCTTGTAGCTGATTAGGAAGTAAGTATTGTTGGTGCAAGCAGCTAACTAATATCCGTTGATGAAGTGGTTTCGATTCAACCGGAAATTATGTAAGCGAATGCTTGGTTAGAAATCATCAACAACCATTTGGTCATTATTACACGCTCAATCTTTCACCCAAAAGTGCAACAAATTAAGAGAAAGTTTTTGTAACGAAGAACCCTTGAAAGAATATCTAGCAAGAAAAGATTGCTCGAAGCAATAAAGAAACGAACAGGTGTGGTTTAATATACCCATTGTACGTATCTACTTTCAGACTTTTGGCCCGCATCAACTTTTTCTTTAGCTCAATAAGAAACCACTCAACTCGAGATCTGGAGCACCTGTCATTTGGTATATTGTTTACATTGAATTGTTTTTGGACCGAGGGGATGTTTTACAAAAGCAATAATAATAAACCTTTTTCCCCAAAAATAACATTATTCATCACATAAAAACGAATTTAACAAATGACACCCATGAAAACACACGTTGATGTTTTTGTAATAGTGAACACTACTTTGTTCTTAGTTGTTCTTAGTTGATGGTTTCATTAAAAGGTTCGATAGTTCAAAGTTCATTAATCGTAAACTTCAATACTGAGTAATCTAAAAGTTTTAAGAATAAGTCTAGTTTGGTTGAAGGTTTGCAGCTAATTAACGTAACGTTTATTCAAGTCAAAAAGGGAGAGAATGCAATTTGTCAACAAACCGACTCGACAGATAACATAATAAAACATGTATCAAATTAGACATTCGTAAATTCTTAACTATCGAAATAAATATTGAATCTTATATTTTCACATATAATATTTTTACATATAGACATGGACAGAGAGTAGAAAACAAAATCAAATAAAAAATATACGGTGGAATAACTCCTCAAAAGTTTGGTGGAATAACTCCTTTGATGGAATAACTTTGCTGAATACCGGCGTAATGTTAGTTTTGAGAAAAAGCAAAACTTCTGGCATCTTCAAATTTAAGATTTAAAGAAATTTCTGACAACTGTATATTTTTAGAAAAACAATCAACATTTTTTGCAAAAAAATTGTTAACTTCAGTTGACAGGTCTCAAGTTGCGGGCCAATTTAAAAATGCAATTACGCCGTTATTCCAAATATCGTGCTAATTTATAAATGCATTTACACCGTTTTTACAAATATCGTATCTTTTCCATTATTTTGGAAGTAAAGCAAGCAAGTGAAACAACCAGGAACTGAAACGACAAAAAGAAAGAAATCACAAAAAAATTAACGATTTACGTCGTGTTCTATATTCTTGCTCCGAAAAGTCTGAAAATGCAAATTTATGTGCAAACCAACGCTTTTATGCTATAGACTAGTCTAAAACAATTCAAATTATGCATTTTAAAGAATAACGGTGTAAGTGTATTTACACCGTTCTTCCACCCAACTCCTCAATTAATATTTTTACTATATTTAACTGTCGAGTTGATGTTATTCTGTCTTAAATCTAACATTATTCATCCAAATCAATTTGCCTTCCAACCCTCTCGAAGCTGTATTCAACTACTTACTGATTTAACCAATCAGATTTATTCTAATATAGACAATTCTAAAATTTTTCTACTAATTTCATTTGATCATAAAAAAGCGTTCGATAGCGTAAATCATACAATTTTACTTTACAAACTAAAAAAACTTGGCTTTCGGACATAATTACTCAAAATCTATTTTTTTTAAAATGTGGGGTCCCACATAGAGCTCCCCTATCAACTTTACTGTTTTTAACTGTATATCAATGATATAAGGCTGAATCTTGTGATCCTTTTTTCTCAAAAACTACAATAGCTTGGAAGATGAAATTTCGCACACTTACGCATAAAAGAGTACATTCTCGATTGAAAACTAAAAAATGGGTCTACGGGTCTAAAATTATGCTTACTCTTATGCAGCAATTTTGCACTTAGTAACTTCAATGGACCCTTATTTCACACGCGCGAGTCCAATTAAAGCCCGGCTTTTTGCTAGTACTATAGAATAGTCTATAACATTGTATGATTTATACAATACGTTTCAATGTTATGTACAGAATGTATGCATTGTGGTTTATGGTATACGATACATAACGTTAAATAAGCCAAAGACAAGCGTCTCTTTCTCTTTGTGCATTTTTTCGGGCCAGAATGTTTCCACGACAACAACTAAAAATAAACGTAACGATAACCTAATAAAT
The DNA here is from genome assembly GCA_034695005.1 of Cryptops parisi. Classification (NCBI taxonomy): domain Eukaryota; kingdom Metazoa; phylum Arthropoda; class Chilopoda; order Scolopendromorpha; family Cryptopidae; genus Cryptops; species Cryptops parisi. The sequence goes on from JAQIWH010006147.1 coordinate 9,956, forward strand.
CTGTTACTATACCAAGGAAAATATTATAAGCAGTAACTAATGAAATGATATACACATAAAACACTACCAAGCAACATGAGTTATATGCTTATGAATTAAATCAATTGCCTTTCGTCATTTTTGACGGGCATACGGTTAGTGAATAAAATGTAGAGATAGTCATAGCAAATGTTCGTTGAACCGAAAGTTCGTAAACCGAGAGTTGTTTTTATTGACGAAAAGTTTAAGCAAAATTCATGATTAAAAAAATTGTGAATCCAAAGACGGTGTGTGCCAAATTGATACTTCCAGTAGATTAAAATTATGTTGGCAAAAGTTGAGACGAGAAAACATTTAGCAACGAGGCTTTTAGTAAGCACTTGTGTCAGTTGGTGAGGTCAGTGGCATCAGCTTCCGAGGAATGTGAACCACTTGAGTAGTAACTGCGAGACGGTTGAGAATAAGGTGGCAAAAGCCTGCATTCCTAGCATCTTGTCAATGTGCCTTTAGGGTTCCAACCTCCCGCCATTACGTTTGTAAAATGGGGAAAAAGAGTTAAAAGTTTTAAAGTGGATAGTGAGTAAGAAAAATAAAAAGAAAGCATAACATGTGTTAAGACAGAAACAGGAAGTTCTCCGTTTCAACAACTACCACGTGTTTAGGAAAATTATACTTCGGAATAAAAAAAAATGGCAAAAATGCACCAAGGAATGGCCTTCGTACTACAATAAGAACTTAAGCAAAAGTTTTTCCAAGGCAAGAAGATCTTAAGACAAAGAAGAAGAAAAAAAGCTTTGCAACAAAATAGTGTGGTTGAAACATAAAGTAAAAGTTGGGACCAAAGACAAAGACAAAAAATGTTGTGCAGTGAAAGATGAAGAGAAAAAAAGAGCATCTTTCTTAAAGAACGAGGAAGCCAAAACAAAGAAATGTAGCAATAAAAAATTTCAATTAAAATTAAAGCGCTTTATTTCAATGTCATAGTAAACAAAAGTCGTTTTTAACAAAACCTAAAATGTATGGTTTAAAATGTATGGTTTTAAATGGAAAAAAAATATTGTTTTAAAAAACAGAAATCCTGAAATGTTTCTTAATGCGTGACACTCAAGACGCTGAAAGTTGAATTTTGGTTAACCTTAATTGATAATTTACAGGCGTGACTTTATTTCGAGCATAAAAGGTTTTCTGAATAATCCGCTCGTAAATTATGAACGGACATCCATTAGCCTGCTATTAAAACCAAGAGTTGTAATTCCCTAGGTTTTGTGGTTATAGCGAAAACTTGTTAAAAGTGGTACCGTATATACATTTTCTGAAAATTTACTGTCATCTTTTCGTATGTTTTTTTTTCACTAATAAATGAACGGATGTTTAAAAAATGAACTTTTGATGGCGAAATGTCCCAAATCACAAATTTGCATACACTAGAATAGGTCAGTGTCATAAAAGAAGATAAACTCTAAGATTTTACATTGTGCTGTGAACTAAAAACATAGAATATGATATTAATAAAATGTACAGAACTGCCATGACGATAAAGTTGGCACATTATAAAAAGTTGAAATCAAGTTTTTCATGCTTCTGTTTTGAGTTGTATTTTAATGTCGTTTTATTAAAAAGGTGTGTTAAAATCTAACATCTAGTGCATACTTTGGAAATCATTCATTCGTAATATTTTAGACCTAAAATATTACAGTGGTAAAGCATGCCGTTGATGGAAAAAAAACAGTAAACACAGAATAAAATAAAAAATAAAACAATTAACTTTTTAGCTGTAATTGATATAAATATTAAAACACCAAGAAAAAAAGGTTTCTTGAAAAACGTTTCTCGAATTACGGTTCGTAAAATATGTAATACGGTAATCGCCTTTTTAACTTGTTATCGTCTTGTATGCATGTTTCTAAAAAATGCATTTTGTTTCGTTACAAATTGAACGTTCTCATCTTTTAAACACTCGCAGCGATGTTTCCTTGCATTCCGTATCTCATTCACTTGAGAAAACTTCAACAAGTTTATTCTCCTCAACGGCTTAAATGTACTGTACATATTCTAACATTCATATTGCAAGATAAAGCAGTGGGAGAAAATGAGAGAATAAACCTCAAGTGGTTTCATCGTCTCTACAATAGCCAATTCAAGATAGTTTCCAGTTCACTCACGTCTGTTAAACGATTCGAAAAAAGAGAAATTTAACCTTATTTCACGCATATAACGATTACTTCTTTTGGGGGTCATGAAAAAAAAGCTAATTTCTTAGCCAATCTTTTATTAAAGCAAATATGCGTAATTTGGCGCTTCCACCACTTTGAAAATGCTCAACATCCCTACCAATGGTTTCAACAACGACTTCCTTATTATTGAGCTAGCATGTCGAGTTCTAGTAAAGCAAAACTTCAGGATTCAAAAAGCCAAATGAAAAGCATGTGCGTATATGTTTTGTGTATATACTGTACAAGGTTGGATCAAAAAATAAATTTCACTCGTGAATAAAATAAAATAACAAAATGATACAGACACACATCATGTATGTTAGTGTAAAGGTGCACTCTTTATTAATTTACACAAATATTTGTTTAATGCCTGTACAGTGTGATCAAATGTTCGATACCCCATACTAATAAATTCGCTCCAGTTTAGTGCAACCATTTCAGGGCTACTATTTTCACAGTTTCATTGGTTTAGAATCGTTGTTGTACAGTTTTTCTCATTTTACCGAAAAAGTGATTATTCACGTTCGGTTACCACTTGTTCGATAAACGACTAGCAAAATTGAAGGACAACAATTCCAAACCAATAAAACTGTGAAAATGGTGAATCTGAAATGATTGAACAAAATTAGAGTTAATTCGTCAGTGGAGGGTACCAAAAAGTAGCTCACACATTTCAGTAAGTATTTACAGGCATTATCCGACTATGTGTATAAATCGAAGAACCTGGTTTAAAAAGGTGTTAAGTGACATTTCTGTCAAAAATGGCCTAAAGCATTTTCGAATGTGTTTTTTAATCCATATAGTTTATACCATATACTAAATAATATACATATATACAGTGCATACTATAGGTACACTATATATGTAATCATACATTACTGTACATGAAATGAACACACGTGAAAAACCCGTTTAACCTCTTTTTATACTCATTATATTAGCTTCACTTGTGAGTGAGTGTGTATGTGAGTGTGTGTGTGTGAGTTTCTACGTATAAAAACAAAACTACTCGATGGATTTTGATAAATAAGATGTTTATAAACTCATCTTGGAGACCTGACCCACACTGGTTAATAGCATCAACGAAAAACTAATATGGCGGACGCTACATGCCATAAATGCATAATTCTTTATACCCTCCTACAGGCTAACTGGCTCGATGGATTTTG
>JAQIWH010006148.1:0-13315 GCA_034695005.1 Cryptops parisi
TCTATTGTGACTTAACAATATTTTGGTTCAAGGACCGTGAAATAAAAATAATAATAATAATAATAATAATAATAATAATAATAGTCTACTCGTATTGTTGCATAAAACTATGGTTCTCTATCTGAACATACTTACAATGATGATAAGCGTAATTGAAGTGAACTCTTCTATTACTTGTTCTGGAAGATAAATAGTCTGGCTGTACAACATTACTATATAAACATCACCTATATAAAAATGTAAAACCATATTATTGTACAATATTATACACAAAGGTTGAATTTAATAATTTTTGGTATTACTAAAATGGTGATTATTGCCTTGTAAGAATGTTACTTCCATTCATGAGTAATGAGTAAATTTTATTGCTCGTTCCTTTAATCAACAACACTGGCGATGCTAGTTGATTATAAATCAGGACTGAGACTATATATATACACAATGTACTTAGCTTACCTGATTTTTATAAATTTCAATTGAGTGCTGAAAAACAACCTGCAATGCAAACATTATTCATTCGCTATTATTCAGCACTTTGAAAAAAAGAGATGTGTTGGAAAGAAATCTAAATTGAATGATGACTGCCAATGATTTTTGCAACAAAAATAAAATGATAAATAAAATAAAATAAAAGAGAAGCAAAAAAGAAGAATGATTTACACGAAGGGTTAAAACGGTAATGGTCAAACAAAATGAAGGAAATAAATTAAGAAGGGGAAAAGAATGCAGTTGACGTAATGCAAGAATGCGTTATACCGAAAAAAAAAGTCATGAAATGTAACGGGATCAAAAAAAAAAATTAATAATTGGCCATCATGATGATAATTGATGCAATTTGTTACCCCTCAAGAAGAAGATGAAGTTCTTTAGAAAAGACCCCCCCCCTTTTTCAAAAAAAAAAAAGAAGAAAAATTTCCCCTCTCTAATTTTATGTACAATTATTGTCCTTTCACTGAAGATATCGAAAAAAGAAATGTCTGTCTTGTCGTAATTTGTCAACGATTTCAGGAAAGATGATTAGATCGGATGATTTTGGCCATTTATGGATTTGTCACGTTTGAGTTAATACACTTCTTGAAGAACTAGCTGGCTTTAGTGAAAAGTAATGTTATGAGAGAAAACATCGTAAAATAAACACAACTGACATAAAATAAACGAGCTGAACATTTCCGAGGCATGATGACATTTTGGACGACCATCACGACCCTTGCTGGCTGTGTCACGTGACAGTTTTTCCAAGAGGGTCATTGTCCCGCTCTACCATTCAGCTTAAAATGTTTTCAGTACCTCTATTTAGGAACAGGGTCGTACAGTTGCGTTGGTATTTTTTTTATATATATATTTTATTTTATTTTTTTGGTCCTTTTCTTTTTTTTCACAAGGTCCAGAAACGTAACAATGTTGTTTTTTCCTGGCCTATCTGTTTTTTTATACACATTTTTTCCTCACATCCATTCCCAGCATCCTTTGGAGCCAGACAACATTAATTGTAGTTAACTTTGGATTGCTTCTTTCAACTCTTGAGTTCTATTTTCAAGATAAAGATGGTAGGATTTACACACATTGCTGGTACTTGATGCTATTTTTAATAGCTTAATTAACACTCGAGAGAGAGAGAGAGAGCTGCTCACGTGGCTTCTGGTATTACATTTGGAAGAAGAAAAAAGTTTATTCCTTGAACTTAATAATGAAGTAAGCAAGTTTGAATCTAATGAATCAGCAGAACTGTACATATGAATCTTTCTTTATCAGTAATGCCCACAGTTTTTTTCTTTTGCACTATAAAGGTACACTTTTTAATGACTTCCGTTGATATTATGGCATATTGTGACTGGTTGGTTAATAAGAACCTCGCATGAGGAACGTAAAAAGAGTCATTTGTATAGATTGACCTTCTCATAGTTTCATCAAAATGTATAAGATGACCCCAGACATCAGGTAACGGTGATTTTTTTTTAAACGCTTAAAACCACAACATCTCGGTGATGAACTGGAAAGCAATGAATGTTACCACCTATTTTAAGAACGGTTCACTTACTTCACGAGTGAAGAATCGGTTTATTTACACTTTCAGCACTTGGCACGAGTTGTTACTCTCACTTGTTCGTAAGACAAAGTTTCTCCTTTGCGTTTCGAGAGCTGAAGCTCGAAAACATAGTTCGTGTGAGGCCGTAGCTGATGAATGGATTCGCGGATCACAAGACCTGACCGTTGTTTCGAGAAGTGTCGGTACTTCCTGCAAAACAGTTTTTCGTCCTTTTTGCTCGTATCTTGGGGTGAACACAAGTCTTGTTTGGCAAATAAACCTTTAAAACTGCTGCTTTCCTTGCGTCGATAGAGACAATAAAGAGCTTTCTCGTCTGGAGCCAGCCAACGAAGTTCCACGGAGTTGCAGGTGATGGACTGATCCGTGACCTGAAGCCTGGGGTCTTCCGGAACTTCTGGAAATGGGTCTTTGTTGGGTCGACGAGTAGCAAGAATTTTGAGATTTTGCGACTGTTTGCCATCACCCGTCACATGCACAAAATAATGCGAGGACGAGTTTTGTTGGGTCAACAGAATCTTTCGCAAATGGCGCACCTGAGTAGCAGATGCTATCAATTGCGAGTCCCTCCGAACTTCAATGTTTACCTGACCAAAGCAGGGAAGAATGCTAAACACCAATCGCTGAGCACGAGATTCTAATGCATACTCAAAAGTGGCAGTTGTTCCCCTCTTGTGGCGCAATGGAACAAAGAGGACCCGCCTCTCGGGAAGAGTTATGGATTCTCCTGGCCCTTCGGTGATGAACGAGGTTCCAGTGTACGTGGAAGTTCTATTGCTCAGTGGACTGACGGCAAAAACGTCAACAAAATACTGAGTTCCAGGAAACAATCCGACAAAAGTGTACCAATTTCGACGTCCAACACACACGAGTCGAATATCTCGATGTGCAGGATGATTAGAAAGAATGGTTTTGCGCAGACGAGATGTATGCTTGGAATTGCTTTTCTCCCAGTGAAATCCAAACCCAGCATATGGAGGAACTTGTGGAAGAACCTCACCATGGAGATCCGCTTGCAGGGCACAGAGCGTTCTGTAGTTCCTTCGGGTGTTGTGAGCCAAACAGTACTCTATAGGTTGACTCCAACGCAGTTCCGACGAACTCGGTTTCCAAGCAACAGTGACCGCATTGCTGTCTGCTTGAATGACTTCGATAACAGATGAAGAGGGAATTTCCGGATATGCCAATTCTGCATCAGGAGTGGCAGTTGCATACAGTAAAGCCGTTGTGCGATGATCTTTGGTGCGCAACTCAAGAATGAAAAGACCAGATCGGAATTCACGACCAGATAAATAACTCATCATATCATGGCCGGACAGTGTTTGCAATAACCGTTTGCTCCGTTTGGGTCTTCGAAGCAGATCTCGTTGCTGACTTAATGGATCGTCTACGCAGAAGAAAAAATTGTGTTGTTAGTTTGAGTATCATGAAAATCTTCAGTTAAGCAGTGCAACAAATATATCATCTCAAAAAATAAATGCTAAAATCTCTCTAAGCAGAAGAACAATACTTCTGAAATTCATGCTCCTGAAATTAAATCCAACGTGTGGTTTGATTTTATGGATAATTTAAAAAAACAGTAATACATCCTTGATTTATACGAGTTTTGCAAATGCGATTATGCTACTGTGCGACGAGAAAATGTCGCTATTATGCCATTTTATGGTGAAAAGTGAATAGACACAGAATATCTCACGCATAACTTGCATGTAAGTCTCATCGCATACATAGCAAAATCAACATATATGAAACTCACATAAATAGATGCATTCAAACTTCCTGTATTCAAATATTACTATTATTCAGCACCTACCTAATCGTCTCCCTTCAGACGAAAAGCTCTGATAGCGGAAATAGATACGCCACTCAATTGCAGCCGAACATGGTGTAACAGCAAAGTAAACAGATTTTTTGGTATTGCTATCAGTTACATAAAAGAACCTACAAAAAACGTAAAACTATAATGCTATAACTTGCATCTCTCAAGCAAATTCAAAATTGCATCATCCAAAATGTTTTACCTTAATGGATGATGTCATTCTAAATTTGTTAAACGCATTCACCAACTTGAAAAAAAAAATGTATTTTTGGAAAAACGATCTTACCGTTTGGTTTCGTTCCTTGGAAGAAACACTGAAACTTCTTTGGCTTCGGGTAACACTTTGGTGTCATAGAACACCACATCTGGTGGAATATCAAAGATGAAGCTGTCATCATCGTTTTCCGGAAGCTTTTGGGCATCCGTCACATCCAATGACCCCAGCAAAATGGCCATAATCAATGTTGAAAGCATAGTAAGAAACGCTGCAAAGAATAATGACATGTTAAAAGAATCTATTTATACGATATGACGCACAAAACCAAACTCAAATTACATATACTGTACATAATTAAAAAATAACAGACCAAACTATTTTCGTTATGCATATTCAACATACTGTACTTTATGTTTAACATGTATATTATAATCAATACAGAAGAACACGGTATGTAATGTGAACAAATACATCATATAAATCGCGTTAAACCATAGTGAACTCATTTTTCACAGATTAATGCATGAAATGAGACCAATAAGTCTCAAGACAAATAAATATCTAGACGTAAAATTATATTCGTGGACTATTTAGAAAGAGTTACACGGACACTATGAACCAATCGGAATTGCATGCAGCCCTATGGACAAACCATATAATACGTTAAGACATTGTTTTCTCAAGTTGAAGACTTTTTGACTTAGTTTGGTATGGTTTAAAACGATCCATCTGTAATGTGAAAATACATCATATATCGTAATTTCTGGACTAACCTGTACCATTTTTGCCAGACTGTTTTATTTTTTGTCTAATGTAACATGCTTCTTTTTTTTTTAAATGGTAGGTTATCCTCTATAAAGACCATGTTGTTTCTTTTAACAAAGGTCCTATTCCCTGTTCACTTCCCCGGTCTAAAATTGGCCGCTTGTTTTTGGTGTCAACAGAATCAAGAGCACAGCCTGACAATCTTTTCTTTTTCTAAATCTTAACGCCCTTGGATTTTTCTGTCTGACTCATTCTTTAAAAAAAAACAAAAAGGTTTGTATGAAACCCTACGTACAAAAGAAACGAAGAAGTAGAAGAAAAAAAAGTCGAGACTTAAAAATCGATACAGTGAAGCTGAAAAATCACACGCGACACTGGAAAAATCAAGGATTTTTTTTTTTCCTCCACTAAGAAATGAGAAAATCAAATCATTTTTATCCAGCAAAAATGCGAAACCATGGAAAAGGCAACTTGGTGAAAGTTCTAATGATCCCATTGAAACCATTCTTCAGCAAAAACAAAAATACAACAATAAAAGTTCAGAAAAAGAAAAGCGTGTTGGTAATTTAAGAATAGTAATGTAAGAAGGATGTTGACGTTGGGTGAAATTATGGAAAAAACAAAGAAGCAGGATGGAGTGGCAAAAGCCTACGAGTGACAAGGTGACATTTATTGCCTGTAATGAATTCCTGAAGAAAATCCCCAAGGACCATGTTTCAGGGATTTTCTTTAGTACCGCAAGATAAAATTTAACGCAAAAAAAAAAACAACATTTTTTTAAAGCAAAAACTAGAAAGACAAAACTAAAAACGTTGTACATTCAACCACACCTACACTGATTCAATGAAATTTGAACTGTTACGTGAAATTACTAAGTATAACCCAATAACATTTAATTGACACTGAAAACAGTCAACAAAAATGGTAATGGCATTACATTTCTAGTACGTGAATTTAACTTCATTGTTACACGATCTTCGTAACAGATTAATCAGCGATTTGTTGTTAGATGCTCAATATTTCATAGCAGTACAAAATAATATAAAATACTAGGTTACATACAGTAGCAGTTACTCTTTATCCGTGGGGGGGGGAGCACTATCCTAGAAAGAAATGCGCTTACCAAACCCAGCGCATTTCTGGTTTTGGTAAGCCCCTTATTTTATATTGACTGAAGTTCAATATAAAATAAGGGGTTACCAAAAAATCGTTTTTTCTTACACATCCATTTATAGCACTTTCTGAATGTTTAAAGATCATGCTGTTGTAATCAACGTGTTAATAATAAACTAATCTTCATACTATGTTTCCACCAGATAATACTGCCATCTACTGTACTCCCATCTAGGAGTGAAAATATTATCTATAAAGTAACGTCATCCACCTTTTAGTTATGCTATTTTTGTTTTATTAGATGTATAAATGGTCATAAAGACCGCACACTCGAAATAAATATAAATAAATAAAATCTTGTACAGTAAGATATAAACTAACGCTAACGAACAATTCAAATAATATATTTTGCCATTTGTTTTTGTTTTTTTTTAAAAATAAATATTCAAATAGAAAAAAAAATCTCTGATCGAAATAAGAATTTCAAATCACTTACACTGAAAAACCGCGGATAACGAATTAATTGCATAAAAATATGTGCAAAGTTCCGATATTCATTACCCAAAAGTCTTAGAATATTTATGATGACTTTTTGGTCGATCTGTAGAAAGTTTCAATTTTTAACATAACCAGAGATAAGTGAAGATAGCATATAATGCAGTACTCATAACTCATTACCCAAAACTCTTCTTCACTCTTAGAATATTTATGATGACTTTTTGGTCTATCTTAAGAAAGTTTCAATTTTTAACATACCCAGAGATAAGCGAAGATAACATATAATAAATACAGTACTTATAATAAAGTCGAATCAACTCCCATGAACTTTTTTTTTAAAGTTTTGGTCTTAAATTATATAGTACTGTAATTAGAAACCACGTTGTGCAACAGTTCCAATGTCTGTGAACTACTACCATTCAAGCTTTTTGGTGTGTTTTCTTAGCCGAGTGAAAAACCACATTTTGTCTTTGATAAGCTTTCGAGCATGATTCCATTCTCAATCATCAGTTTACGTTACGGCTAATTTGTAAAGCTTCTTAGAATCGATGAAAGTCGATGTTACATAAACTATGAACACCAACGTTGAAGAGATGTTGAGCAACAACTGCAAGCTGATGCATGATAAATAAACGTCATTAGCAATTAACTAACGAAAGCTTATCCAGCGTAATTTTTTTTTCGTCTCTTCACTGTGGTATGTCATCATCATCATCATCATCAGACAAGCCAGAAAATTGTGCAAGCCACAGTACGTAAATTGTAAATGTGGTCTAATCTCGGTAAAAACAGAATCTTTGACATCTTTTGTATTCAGGTTATACTAGTTTTATCCTGAATGCAAAATATGTCAAATAATATGGTGATGTCAAACATTCATCGTTGCAGTACTATTATGCATAATAATAGTATATGTTGAAGATTAACTCCAAAAAGATTAGATGTGTTAAAATTTTAACCTTATACAGTGATATCCGGTTATTGTAATCACGAATAATGTTAACAATCGGCTATTCTTATCATAATCAGTCGGTTTCAAAACACTGTTCAATGTATTTTATCCATTGTTTAATGTTATCAACCGGTTATTGTTATCAAAATGCACTAGTCCCAAAGTGATTATCATAATAACTGGATTGCACTTTTTTCACGTACATTTTCGAATTAGAATACTGTACTACAAAGGCGATGCAACAGGGCTTTTCAATCATTCTCATTGACATTTCAACGAATCCGCTTCCTTTAGATTTCAGAGAATCGTACTGTATACATTTTTATGGATTCCATACTGTGAACATTTCCAATTTACTTCAAGAAAAATCACATAGATATAGCGTGGATACCCAGAACTCCCCTGTTGTGTGAGGGTATAATAACGATCTTAACAAAAAAATTACAGATAATTACTAATTTTTCTAATTTCATTAACTTTATATATCCATTAATTTTACTAAATACGGTAAATAGACGATTCTCATAATTTCCCTCCACCTTATACACATAACTCCAGCTTCACACATTCATTATACTTTTATATCCCTATAATAAAATAGTTCCTTACCAAACTATTCTCACATGTGAGGTAAGTCCATATTATCATCATAAACGGTTCCTTTAATATTTTTTTTTCATTATCCGATCACCTCTGAGCATGCATTATGAATGAAAAACGCAAAACTCGATTCAAATTCACCACACAACACACAGAGCGATGGGAAAGCCAATCCTACTTACCGAAAGCGAGTGCTCCTGGGGTTTCACGCAACATTATGGGAAGTTGGGCTCGTGTTGTGGAGTAGGGAACGTTCAACTACCCGCGACATCACGTCTTCTGCCAGAGATGGTGTGCGTGGGTGGGTCTGCTCTACACGACAAGTCGTCGTTGTCGAATCGGGATGGCATGTGCTATAGTAAGAAGAAGTATCTTTTCTTTCTCTTCCCTCTGTCTGTTGCGAGTGGGTTCGGTCGCAGCAGCAGGCGTCGAATAGGCTGCAGAGACCAGGAATTGTTGGTCCCGAGCCAACTTGCCACTTTTGTTCGGAATTTGGATGGAGGCCCCGCTTCGATGATGGCCTGCCAATCAACGAATATAAAGATCATGGTGATGGGAAGAGGTGGTATCGCTAATAATACTACAGTGTGTGTGTAGAATATATCTTTTACTTATAAAAAACAAAACCACGTGCGTATGTGTTCGTGGGGAGTTCGAAATGTTCCCGGAAAATTCAAGCATACGATATTTATCTAATTTAGTTTTCCGGGTACTTTTTGGACTCCCGATGTGTAAGCTTACGTCTGTGCGTGAATGTACAGTACGGTATATGTAGTAACTTACACTGTATATGCACAAGTGTTTATATACTGTATATCACACAAACTATACGCAAAGTTTTGTGTTATATAATTATAAATGTACAGAAATACACCCCACACCCACAAAAAATGGGTGTAAAGTGTATCTATGCAAGGGTTAAGTACAAAACTTCACATTGATAGAAAATGCTTTTTTCCACGAAAATACTTTTTTGATAGAAAACGCATTATTCGCTTGATACATTTTTGTACTCTTTTGTACCCTTAGAATACAAACCTTTAGCAACCCTTTTAAAATAAAATAAAATAAAATAAAAATAAAAATAAAATAAAAATAAAACCGCATGAACCAAAATTCCCACGAGGGAAACCTCTAGCGTTCAGTCATTTGAACACAAATTCGCATTACCGGTACAGCGGAAGTTAAGGAACCTCTGGGAGGATTTCTCTCGTCGTATATCAACAAAATAACAAATTGCAAAATTTCATAATGCATATACAATAGTACAATATATGTCGAATATACAAAGATATAGGTATATAGGTAATATATATTGTACTTGTTTCTTTTTCACGAGGGCACCGACTGGCAAATAATGACAAACATATGTATATTTGCATACACATATTCTACACTGAATATTCATATCCAAATAAAAGAAAATATTCGGATGCTGACATTAAAATATGTTTACAAAGTTTGCCACGTTCCTTTCTTACGAGTAATTTATTAATGTGAAATATCCTTTCAAGTCAACACACTCATTTCCCAAAATGGGCGAACAAAATTATAAAACAGAATTAATGTGGATGTTTAATCTTAAAATTAGTAAAGAAGACAAGACGTATTCCTTTTTCTATGATTACTGTACTAAAAAAAATACAATACAATAAAAGCTAAAACATTAGATGTCTGGAAACGTAGCACGAGCATATTTATTTGGTAACAATGTAGTATTGATTATTGAGTAGTTTACATCTAGTTTTTAATGCATATTTTATAAGGTAGACAAAAAGATCTGTATTACTGTACAAATTCATTCTATCTATCACTGTACTCTTTACCTGCATATCAATACTTTATCCTGTACAAAGGCTCATTTATATCATATTTTTAATTACTATCAAAGTATCACACATTGTCATTTTTGTACCGTACCTAACCTAACTATTTACATAGTGCATAATACTACATATCCAAATGTAACATTCAAAAAGCTGTATGATCCAATTATACTGAATTTGCAGACTACCAATTTTACCGTTTTAAAAATATCCATTTCGATCAAAAATAACATGTTTCAAAAACTGTATCATAGCCTACATATTTGATAAACAATACACAAAGATCAGTCAAAGAGAAATGTCAAAGTTTAGCTAAAATTACCATCTGTTTCCAAATTAGATCAAGGTATTGTCATCATAACCCAATTAGCTTTGTAAACCTTTCACTAAACTAGGGTATAGAGAATAAAAGTAAAAAGAAAATTGTTGGAAATTCGATCAACTGGAGTGAATCATGATCGATGTCCAAAAGATTGATAGCTCGTAGATTTGGCAATTAAGTTTAAACTAGCGATAACCAATGATGAAGGGAGTCGTGTCAAAACTTGGCGACAGATTTGAAATTCCGGCGAAAGGTAATTTATCATCGTTATCTTCAGTTATTTAACGAGCTGATAGGATATTTATCACCATTGCAATCGTAAAGACATAACATACTATCATTCTTGTAAGAACACGACACTAGACATTATTAACTACTACATTATGTAAACAGAAAAAGTTTACAAATCTAGATAAAGTCTTGTTTAAAAAATCACAGTTCATTAGCCTTAAAACATACAGAGTGAGGCAAAAAGTCAGTTGACAAATACAGGGTGGCTCACAATTTACTACTCATTCCATTGGACAAACGTAATGAAATTGATCTAAATACATAGAGTAGTCTTTCTAATAAATTTTTTATTATATATTTTGAAGCTTGTTTTTTACTTTTTCAGCGTTAATCTTGTTCGTAATGTCAAATTGTTTCCATGGAACGCAATAAACTATTACTAATACGACGTATATCGAACCAACGGGTGTCGGATTACTGCAGACTGAAGGATTACTGGATTTTGGAAATAAATCACTGTGTTTATTAATACACCAACTTAGCGAACACACAATATAGGGTACTGTACAAAGTATCAAAATAAGAAAAATCTATGCACAGCAGCTAGTTATTAAACCCATCTTCAATATTGCATCACACACGAAATTCGTCAATTTTAATTTTTTGCGTTTAAAGTGTTTCATGTACCGACCTGCTACGTGCTACGTGTCGGACTGGTGAGGTATCAGACTAGAGAGAGACTACTGTATAAACTTTGCAATTGATAATGGCTTTCGGGCCACCCTGTATATTACAAGTGACCGATGCCGAACATCTAATGAAAATATGTACTGGAATGGAAGCTATGTCAATATTAATTTATTTTAAAGTTATTTTCCCAATAATTTTCTATCACTACACGAATCAAACGTTACTTGATGACGTCGTTAATCGAGGGTTCACTATAATTAAAAATAACATTGCAATTTATTTCTAAACAAAAAAAAAAAAATCGTTTGTCTTTTACCTTGACATCTGAACAAGGTTCTTGAGAAATTCAATTGACAAAAATTCAATTAAGAATACTGTATAGGTCGACATACAAATCAAACACGATACACCCTATAACAAACGTCACGTACAGGCAATCTTCGCTTTTTATATATTTCTCCTTTTGTAACATTATCATGATCACTTTACGATTCCGATCCAGTGAGCACCTAGAGAAAGTTTATGAATGTCCCGAAGGCCTGTTGGAGGAAGTCGGTCTTTTCTGCCTCATGGGAAATTACTTGACCGTAATAAACACCGACATTCCTCAGCTGTGGTCCCGACGTCCAATAAATGGCCAAGGATGAAAAAGAAAGATTGGATAGTGAACGGACGATCTAGCGGACCGTTAATGAAATGTGACATTAAAGATCAGCGAGAGAAGGAGCGTGAAGATCAACGATGGGAACAAGAAGAACAAAAAAACCCAAGATAAAATAAAAATAAAAATGCACCCAAAAGAGAGCTTACGTTATTTTTACCTGGTTGACAATTTGTCACCAATCGTTCTTTTCCGTGACGCACACACCGAGGAACCTACGATAAATTTGTGGCCTTGGAAGATCGCTAAAGAGACACGCGTTTCAAGCTGTAAATCTCGTAATAGAAACCGACGTGGCTTCGAAAACATTCGTTTGGTGATCCTTCTTTCACAAATACCGAGTTTCTAAACAAGCCCGGACTGAAACGAGTCCAAGAAGAGTTTTCTTCTTTGCCACCGAGGAAGGCTGTCAACGACTGACTGTGTGTGACTGGTGGTTCCAAAATCTCGACGAAAGCCATTCGTTTTCCCGCTTTTCAACAAACTACTTAAAACGATTAGGCTCCAAGTCTAAACTAACCTACTTTCAACAGCGAAAGTGTTTTGCTGAAATACAAGTGTCCTCCAAATGTACACATGGTGTTGAACATCATGTCAACGTTCATCTCAAAGTCGATTTGCTAAAATGTTAAATTGCTAAAGTAGAGATGTTAGACTAAGAGCAATAACAATTCAACAAGTATAGCACATTAAAAAAAAATGCTTTATATAGTTTCGTTTTATGCGAATTTGGATTTATGCAATCTTTGAGAATTCGAGTTTATGCTTATTTTGAGTTATTCCATTTTGGATTTCTGCACGTTTCGATTTATGCAAGTTTTAATTGCGAATTTCCGATTTATGCGAATCTAGATTAATGCGATCTTTTAGTAATGTGATATATGAGTTTAGTTTTGAGTAATTCCATTTTCGATTTCTGCAATTTTCGATTCGATTTGTGTGATTTTGATTACATTGCGGTTTTCGATTTATGCGGTTCTCACTTTATGCGATTTTTGGTACACTGGACTATACAGTAAAATATCATAAACACCTGTAGATGGCAGTATACGTTCAATCAGCTCACTCATTCACAAAATCACAAACTCACAAATTAACTTACAAGTGAAACTAATTTAAAACGTATAATAATTAGTCAGAATAGCACGAAACTGAAAACTATGCACAATATTGTATCGATCGAACCGTATAATATCATTCTTATTCTGTCACAGATGTATTATATAATGTTTATGACTTTATGTATATGTCAGGAATAGGGGCAACGTATAGAATTCAGGCATTTTATAGAATGCCTAACCTCTTTTGACAAAGTATGAAATCACATCATTTATACAACTTTTTAGGTAGTTAAGGTTAGTTAACAACATTTGTCCTAAAAAATACAACTGGGTCTGAATTTAGGCCTAGCTGTAAACCTTACCTAAATTCTTGCGTAACTATACCAATGCTAATTTCATACATAGCTTAAACAGGCTTTGCATTTTATAAAATTATTAGATTCTATACATCGCAAGTGACATACTTACAATGCAGTTGACGACGCATATACAAATACATACAGTTTTTTGACATTA
>JAQIWH010006149.1:0-13312 GCA_034695005.1 Cryptops parisi
ACGCATTTGTTTATTTAATTAGGATTCGATTCTATTACCACCCGTGCTTCTGCACGGGTTAACCTCTAGTAATAATAATAATAATAACACAACAGTGACATACTGAAATGCAAACTCAATTTAGAATGAACTCATTTTGCCAGATAACATGAGTTAAAACTTTTCTGTCATTATTGACGGGCAAACAGCTATTTCTATATAAAACGTCAACCAAGGTGTGTATTTTTTCACAGATTAATTCAACAGTTTTTTTAGGAATAGATTTTTAAAAATTGTTTAGTTTTTATTTTTGTGTGCAAATGATGATTTTGTTTAAATAAACAAATTCACACGCTATATTTTCTCGCGTGAATTCATTGTGACTGAAGGAAAAATCTGAAACAAAAAATAAAACTTGTAAAAAATTGCATAGGGAAAAAATATGTTCCTCTATGTAAATGAGACAACAGTAGTAGCATCATAGAGGAGGGGGTGCAGACCGCCCAAGGTTACACCATCAGAGAGAGTGAAACCAAAATAACTGTTTATAAAATGTTTGTGCAGTGTTTTAGCAAAAATGTTTTAAAACTATCCCTGTAAATGTTATCTTTGTTATAACCACATTTTTGTAAACCCAGCTTAAATGTACTGTATTAATCTATCTACAACGCCAAAATTTTATGCTGTAAAATTTCATTTACTTTACATTCGCATTATTATTCGGCAGTTAACTGTACAAATGCACGTTGTTATGCTGGTAAGTCTTCAAACGCTGTAGCAATGCGCTGTGTTCGACAGAAAAGCACTATAAAGCTGGGTTATACAGGAAAGCTGAACTGTTCACTTTAGAAACTAAATTAACTTTATGGTAAATCGGTGATTTAATCACGTGATATAGTTGAGACGAGCGAAACGAGTCTCTCTCTATCCCAGTTGTACCAAAATCTGCTTTTGACTGAATCTTGTGATCCCTTTTTCTCAAAAACTACAATAGCTTGGAAGATGAAATTTCGCACACTTACATAAAAAAAGGTGCATTCTCGATTGAAGACTAAAAAACGGGTCTACGGGTCTAAAATTATGCCTACTCTTATGCAGCAATTTTGCATTTAGTAACTTCAATGGACCCTTTTTGAAATATTTTACAGCTCACATATTTCACACGCGCGAGTCCAATTAAAGACCGGCTTTTTGCTAGTTAAGTGGAATCTATATTCTTCACTAACTTCTTTAAGAACATTCTGGGAGAAATATGTTGGTGTCACCAACCGGATGTTTACACGTGTTGAACCTTCTAATGTGCATGCACATTAATGCATGATGCTTCGAATAACGATTTTATAGCCGCTGATCAATTGGTGACACCATGAGTTACCGCACTGGGTGACACCTACCCAAGTGACATCACTTGAGATAACTCCAATATTTCTATTTTCTACACCTCTTGGTTGAAGTTTCACACTGGATAAAAGTTATATAGACAATTGTCGGACACCCTGTTTGTGTTCATTATGTGGAATTTACTATTGATTGTTAATGAGATTTTAATGGATTATTAACCATTTAACATTGAATTTTATTTTGTGATAAACAGGTAGTCTCCAATTCATGCAATGGTTACTTTCTTTGAAAACCTCGCATAAATCGAAAATCGCACATATTGGACTACTGTGCTCCTATAAATTCTCACTGCAGATTTGATATATAAACATTTGACAACTTAATAAATTAATGTTGCAAAAAAAAATGTGTACTTAATGTACTTAATTTGGGTAACTTAATTGTACTAAATGTATAATACTTGTACGTTAGGCTTAATTAGAGGTGTAAAGTGAAATTCCGTTCAGGATGATTCTACGGTCACTTACGTTACATTCAGATAAGTATAAACACTTCAAATTGTGATTTCACAGTAGTTTTACCCCCAAATTATAATGTCCCTTAGAGACTGATAGAAATTATATTTAACTTTCTCAACAAGGTTTGATAAATTTATTCATTGTAAATGATGAATAAAAAATAAATTACAACGGTCATTTACGTTACAAAAAATGTGACAGTACTTTATGGACGCTGAACTTGCAATTTTATTTATGCTCTGTTTTCATGATTTGAGAAATAAAAATTCATGTTAATTTGGATGAAGTGCTCAAAGATATGTTGAAGTAATCAAATTATGTTAAAAAAATAAAATACAAATCGCTTACGTTACAGTAAATGGTCAATTAGTCTAAATTAGGAGTGTTTGAGTAATAAAAACTTAAAAAGTAATCTTTCCTATTGAAATTTGAATATTGTTTTATACTTCTTGTATATGAACAAACAACATTTGGATTTTAGCACATTAAACCCTTAAAAAAAGTTGTAGACAATGAGCAATGTAGTGACAAAGAAGCCTGCTTTTAATTATAAAAACAGGTAATTTTGAGGATAAATTTATTTACAATAATATTTTACAATTGTTCAAAATAAAAATTATTTTTATACTGATCCATATACAGTGGACCTTCCAACTTCAAACACAATCCGTTCAAGGACATGGTTTTTGAAAGTTATGGTTCAACTTTTAAGTTAATCGAGTTTTGAGTTAAATTTTCCCATAAGAAAATTTTCCAATCTCTTTTTACGTGGAATGACCTTTTTGATCTTTTCAGGAATGTAAAATGTGCACACACTGAGTTACACTAACACGTAAATAAACTTGTGACATTATACGTTAATAATAATACAGTATGCAATGCAACATACAGTTCACTTTTTCTTTAAAACACTAATTATACCGGGTGTCCCAGCCAAGATTTACCAACTTTATACTTAAAAAAAAGGTTTAAAAATTACCTTATAATGCAAACTTGATCATTAATCCAGTGGAACTAATTATTTTTCACGAAATTTCTTCTTCTTCTTTCAGGAATTAGTCAACAAGAACAAAATGATTATTCATTCAACTCATTTAATCCCAAAAGACTACTCAACCCGAAATCAGGATGAAATTCGACAAATCATTCAAGACACTCGGCATACGACACGTGGTAAGTTCTTAGTTTCTGATATTGCTTTGTAGAATTGTAAAAATTATGAAAGGAATGAGACTCACTTTTTTTTTATTGTTCAGCTTCTTCAGTTAAATTGGAATCACAAAACTACCATCATAATTTTGGGTTAAGGTACTGCTTTCGGTACATTTGGCAAACTAGTTAGTAATTTGTGATTTGTGTTTCACCGCAGTGCGCACGTGTACAAGTTGAAACAAAAAAACCAGTGGTCAGTGAGTTACTGGAACCCTAACTGTGTGATCTTAGGAACGAAAGCCTTCATTTTGGAGTGCTTTTCCTGTAGGGAAACGACTGCGGTTTTCAGTCGTTTTTTGCTGTCTTAAGCCTTTCCACACCACCACCACCACTTCAAAGAGCAAGTAAGGTTGCAATATAGCAGCTGCTGTTCACTTTCATTTGCTTGATGGCCCAGAAATGACAATTGTTGTGGTGAAGCCTCGACCTAATCCTTTTTCACCCATGATTCATGAAAACTTAATGGGACATATACAAATGTCCACACTAGTAGCTTACTTTCTGGTATTTGAATAGCATTTTGGAACTATTTTCTTGTTATAGTAAAAGCTTTGTTATTTATGGAAAAAGTGGAAAATTGTGGATTGAAAATGTGGGATAAACAGAATTTGTTCCAAGATTGTTTGAAGAAACTAGCAAAGAATTTTGTGATTCTGATATTTAAGACTTGCTTTTTTTACTCACAAAAGAATTTATACAATTTAACATGTAAAAAATATTTTGCATTTAAATATATCTGGTGTGTAACCTACACGAAGTACAGTATAACCGTCTTCAACAAGATAGTCGATAGCAGAAAATAAACAAGTACTGTACATTAAAAATAATTTTTAAGCATACTCTTCATATAATCTACTACTGTCTTATGCGGATATATTGCAAAAAATCCATTTTTGATTTCTGCATTTTTCGATTTATGCGAATTGAAATCTTATGCAATCTCTGAGTAATTTGGATATTCAATTTACGCGGGTTTTGGGTGATTTCTATTTTTGATTTCTGCACGTTCCGGCTTATGCAAATTGTGATTAATGCGAATTTTGATTTGTGCGAAATTAAATTTATTCGATCGTTGAGTAATTCGATATTTGGTTTATGCAAGATTTGAGCAATGTTATTTTTAATTTTTGATTTATTTATTTATATATGGGATTTTTTTTTTTTTTACATTGGACTTTTGCGGTTTTGATTTATGCGAAGGACTTATGCGATTTTCGTTTTATGCGTTATTTGATACATTATAATACAGTGTTTTTTCTCAAACGACTGTAGAAGGCAGTATACGTTCAATTCCCAGCTCGCTCACCCACAAACTCACAATAAAAGTGAGCTATTATAAAAGATATAACAAGTGTTACATTAAGCATGCTTTTTAAGAATACGCTTTACATAGTAGTTTCGCTTTATGCGAATTATTTATGCGATCTTTGATATTTGATTTATGCGAGTATTAAATTATTCCATTTTCAATTTCTGCAGTTTTCGATTCGATTTGTGCGATTTTTCTCACATTGGACTTGTGCGGTTTTCGATTTATTCAGGTTTCACTTGTAATTTTTTTGTACATTGGACCACACAGTATATTATCATAAACACCTGTAGATGGCAGTATACGTTTAATCTCAGCTCACTCACAAACGCATGTACTCACAAACTAACAATCTCACAAATGAAGATGATATAAAACGTATAAAAAGCTAATGAACCTCATGACAGCATAACTGTGAAATTTAGTGAAATTGGTTGGATAATTCTTTTTTTTTGGATTCGTAAATTATATGGGGTGGTGTGTACAATAGATAATGGAGATTCTCGGATAACAGGATACTGAATAACAGCTTGTACTGTAGTCATTTTCAACATGCTGGTCGATTTACCAGTGTTTCATAGGAAATCGATTGCCCTCATCTCCAGGGCTAATGTCATTGATACTGGAGCGTCATTTCTTACCACTTCGGGAGAAACTAAGATTTCCTAAGGCGGTCATTGAAATCCTTTGAGTTACGTTTGTGGCTTCTTGCCCAACATTGATCAAAGTGTGAGCTATTTTTTTTTCTATTTGTAGAACCTCATACACGAAAATTCATTGTACAATTGGATCGTTTTAAACCATACTGAACCAAGTTTTAAAAAAAAAACAAACTTGAATTTGAGAAAGCGATGATTTTACTTATGGTTTTTGTTCATAGGGCTTTATGCTATTCCGATTGATTCATAGTGCCGTGTAACTCTCTCTAATTGGTCCAGTGATATAATTTTTAATGACTAGATTATGTTTTATGTCGTTAGTAGCCTCATTTCATGCATTTACTTAAAAAGTGTAAAAAGTGAGTTGGTTCAGTATGGTTTAAGACGATCCTACTGTGAATACGTACGTTTTTAAATTCATACAGTGTACATTGTATACTTCACACATATCTACACTTGTACTGTTTTTGTCTTTCAATCTTTCAAAAACCTTTGTCTTCTCAGTGTTGTCACTTTATGTTAATTTTGATATATGCGAGATTCTCTTTATTCGAGGTTTTCAAAAGAGTGTCTTTCAAATATATATTTTTAACATTTTGAGAAAATATCGCTATTATGCGATTTTTTTTTTTTTTTTATTTATTATCATAACGGCCCAAGTGGGCCAATCCTAAGAATACATTCCTGTACATAACAAATAATACACCAAAAATATAATGGACGATATACTTCAAAAACAGAAGGATGAATGAAAATTATTGTGTGATGGTGCACAAGTGACTGAACGGATTGCTTGCTGCAGTGCTGCCACTTCATGATAAGCGAGTTTGATATATGCGAGTTTCCGTCTATTAATGTGAGGTTTTCGCAGAATGTGATACTAGCATAAAAAATCGAGAAACGACTATTTTTTTTCGACCAATGGTATAAATTATTGGCCACCACCATTAACTTAGCCAATGGTGGTCAAAAATTATTGGCTACTATTGATAGTCCACTTCTGTTAAACGTTATCGGTTTTGTTTTTGGTGGGATCTGAACAGATTCAGTAGAAGATCTAATGGCTTATTGGTCTCAAATTTTCTAAAATGTTCACACGTCAGGTAATTCAAATACGGGTTATCTTTGTAAAAAAAAACGGAGATAGAATGATCATGCGGTGGAATGAGCCATTTGATGAAATTACATGCTTTTGATTATATTGACATACTAAATGTTGACATTTTAAATGGAATTTTGATGTACCGGTAGTAACATAATTATGATGATGTACACCACGTTTAGCAATATAATTATTATAGTTGAAAAGAACCTCGGATAGGGTGAGGTTTTCTAGATATTGACAATTAAAATTATAAACTATACACGACTATTTGTGTAAACATAACAGATAATACTGTATTTAATTGCATGTTTTTCGTTAAAAAATTAGGTTTTGATTATTGACAAAATATAACTGTCAAACACAGAAAGATGAAATACATTACTTTTACAAAGAAAAAACAAGTGTCACAAAATGTTTATAAGCGATTTCGCTAATATGACAAGAGAAATGCTCCCAGAAGCTCATAATTTGCGGAAACGTTTCGCTATTATGCGATTTTGTGCAAAAGTAACAATACTTCAACAACGTTAGTTTTACCGCTTTATGGGGATTTTGGTATACTGTATAAGATTTCGATTAATTTTAAGATTTAGAATTTTTTAACAAGTGTAACATCTTTTTTATGACACTAGTTATTTCTGCAAGAATGTCATAAAGCTGTCACACGCAATTTTTGAACCACCGTGACGGAAACATCTTGTCAAACCAAGTTTCCAAACTGCACAAGTTGGAATCACAATTGAAATTTTGTTTACCGATTTTCTTTAACGTGTGACAGTTGAAAGTACAACTTGTCCAACTTGAGCGGAAACTGGTTTGGCAAGAAGCTGGCGCCACAGTGGTTTACAAATTGCTCGACTTGCCGCACCAAACATTATTTGACAGGGGGGCGTTTAAGTTTGCATAGAGCTCACTTAATTCGAACTCTTATAAATTTAATGGAAATCACATTATTTCTAAAAACCCTGAAAGGCGATTTTATTTCAATACGATTTTATTTTTTGTACATGCAATGTCCCAAATAAATAAATAAATAATTTTTATGAAAAATATTATTTCATTTTCTGAAACACTGCAGAAACATTTTATAGTCAGTCATTTTGGTGTCACCTGTTCTAATGGTGTCACCCTGTGTGCTCCGCGTTTCCTTAGTGACGCCACTGGGTATGATAATGTTTATTTTTATATTAGTATATAGACTGTATTCATTTGGCTTTTCTATATTTTAAATACAATTTTATGATCAACTAATTTCGAGTCACCCTGTACACATTTTTTATGCAATTGATGAAAAAGCATATTAAAGAAAATTTCTTATTGAAGTATAGATTAAACAATTACTCCAAAGCTAAAACCAATTAGGTCATGTTTCTATTGGTAATGTATATGAAGGGTTAAGATAAAACAAATGGTTTTCAGGGTAACTTATGGCACTAAAAAAACAGTACGTGGAACAACAAGTATCTTTTGTTGTTCGCCAGCCTTTTATTCTTAATTTCCTAAAGTGATGCAATTATAGTCCATCTAAATGTTTATGTTATTGTTCAAAATATACGCTTATGGAAAATTAATATTGGCAGTCGATTATTACATTGACCTACATTACAAGACTGACTTTTATAGTTTTGACAACAGAACTGGTCATTGGAAAATAAGGAAATATGTCACGAAAGCCATACAGTGACCTGTTTTTTTTTAGATATATGTAAATAAATGTGTTTTTAGGCCTGTCTGTCTACATGCACGCAAATGACGCAACCGTGAATTAGAGTTCACAAAAGTTGGTAATTAAGGTAAGATACAGGAAAGGTTAAAAGTTAGTGTTCATTTTAAAATATTTATTGAGGAGGAGACGTGTCTTTTTTCATATGCGATTTGCTATTATGCGTCGAAAGTCTTACAAATTTTCGCTACATGAGAGAAACATTTGCTATTATGCGGTTATGTGTTGCTATAATTACAAGTGTCCGAATGGTCTTGCATTTTCACAATGTGTGCACTAGAATTGTTGTTAGTTTTAGTTTTTTTATTATATGGAAATTCCGATATATGCGATTTTAAATTCATGCAGTTTGCAGCATGAATTAACAACTACAAGAATATTTTATCAATATTCCCATTAATTTGGCTGTAGGTTTTTATTCATGCAAAGAAACCAAATGGAACAATCTTTAAAACTTTGCTTTTTATACTCTATATTAGCTTCATTTGTGAGTGAGTGAGTTGTGAGTTTGTGAGTGAGCGAGCTGAGAATTGAAATTATACTGCAAAGTGTCATCTACAGTCGTTTATACTGTATAGTCCAATGTACCAAAACACATAAAACAAAAACCGCATAGATCCTTCGCATAAATCAAAAACCCAAAGTCCAATGTAATAGAAAATCACCTGTATAAAAAATAAATCAAAACTTGCAGAAATCAAAAAATAGAATTACTCAAAACTCGCATAAATCAAATATCGAACTACTCAAAACTCTATAATTTTAATTCGCGTAAATCGAAATGCACAAATAGAAACATGCAAAAAATATAGATTTTTTCGCATTATGTATGTATATTCATTATTTGTATATGACAGTAGGCTATTATACAAAATATGCATAAAAAGCATTTTTAATGTATTTGTTAGTTTTAAGAGGAAAATGTGTTCGTTTCAAAAGGAACATTTAAATAGGCCTATGTCTCTTCGCAATTAAATATTAACTAATAACATTTAAATTGTCGCAAATGTTATTCTTATGGAAAGGATGAATTTTCAAGGAACAAGAATTTTTGGATCCAAATAAATTATACTTCTTGAGAAAAATAAAAACGTCTTAAGCGGAATCGTCTTATAGGCATGTTGTGTAATGTGTGCATACTATAATAGAATTAAATAACCGTTATTGAATGTCTGATATACAAGTTACATAATCCGTGGCTTAGAAATCAAACTGTTGAAATATAATTTTACCGATCTATTTATGGATGTGTCTTATGCAATATACATGAACCATTCATGTCCATTATTGTTGTTGTATTTTAAAACTGAAAAATAGCGCGTTTTTCACTCCTCAGTAGATTTAGCAGAAATGCAACAGCTAAAGAATGGAAACTCAGAACTTTCTTGAAAGATTTTTTTCTTGTGGTGTTTGTTCCCTTTTTTTTTATCCGAGTTTCATAAAATTATGGTCGGTAAAAAACCATTTTATTACGCTCATCCATTGCAACACCTTTAGGAAGGTCTGAGTGAGAAATTTGTGGCTTCTAGCAAGGTTACCGCTATTCCCACATTGAAGTGATTTCATAAATAGTCTTCTTGCTGAGAAGCTCTTTCTCGATTGTAAAATAAAAAGGAAATGAAAGATCTCTTGCGAGTTTTCTTGGGTGTAAACATATCTATAAACTTGGTGATAGAAATTTCTTAGACTACAAAGACAGCAGATCGGGCCTTAGGTTCCAGGCGCAAAGAGCTGAGAAGTTTATTAGGCTTTAAAAAAATGTGTTTTTCAAAAAGCGAATCTCACTTGGATTTTTGAAAAGAAAGGAAATTCGTAGCATTCACTGAAACCATGCTCAAACCCACCTAAATAATATTCTAGATTGATTTTTCTGTGAAATCGTGCCTTGTCAGTATTTTCAATCAATAACATTGAGATATACACGGTGTTCCTAAAAGGTCTGGTCAAATTTTAACCACACATCCTATGCTACGCATCAAATTTGCGTGTATTATCATAACCTACAATATAGCCTAGTAAAGAGTAATACTTTTTTACGCTGTTTTTTTCAAATATATTTTCTAAAACACATTTTATAAAATAAATACTAAATCAGATAATTACAAAAACCGTTTGCTGTTTGAAAAACTCCTTTTTGTCTAGAAAGACAATAATTTGTATGGTAGTTTGTGTTTTCTTTTTTCAAACAAATAATCAACAAAAACGAAACAAACTGTGTTATGTTGAAAAGCCTTAAAAAGCTGTAGCAATGCACTGTGCTCGGAAAGACAGCAATGGAAAACTGTAGTTATTGGCTGGGTTTAGTGTATAAACTAAATTCACTTCATGGTAACTTGGTGATTGAATCACGTGATGCGATTGAATCAGTTGAATATTCTTTACTAACTTCTTTAATAACATTCTAGCAGAGATATTTGGGATGCTACCAAAAGGATGTTGCACATGCGTTTTATACTCTTTATATTAGCTTCACTTGTGTGTGAGTTTGCGAGTGAGCGAGCTAGGAATTGAACGTATAACAGCTATCTGCAGTCGTTTATGAGAATATACTGTTAGTCCAATGTACCAAAAAACGCATAAAACGAGAACAGCCTACTAAGTTTTTCCCATAAATAAAAAACCACGTAAGTCTAATGAACAAAAATTGCTTATGTAAATAAATCGAAAATTGCAGAAATCAAAATTAGAATAAATCAAAACTCGCATAAATCAAATATCGAATTACTCAACGATCGCATAAATTTAAATTCGCATAAATCAAAATTTGCATGAATCAAAATTCGCATAAATCGAAACGTGCAGAAATCAAAAATGGAATAACTCAAAACATGCATAAATTGAATATCGAATTACTAAAAAATTGCATAAATTTTAATTTGCATAAATCGAAGCATAACATACAGAAATCAAAAATGGATTTTTTGCATTATGTATGTGCATACAGATCAGTATATAACAGTATACAAAATTTATGCTTGAGAAGTATTTTTAATGTACCGGTACTTGTTTTGAACATTCTAATGGCCTATGCACTTTAGCGCATGACGCTTCGAATAACGTCTTTATAACCACTGATCAAGGTTGACACCATTAGGGTGGAGGTGATACCATGCGTTACCGCACTGGGTGACACCAACTTTAATGACGCCACTGACCCCAGTCACACTTTAATAAATGCACCCAGGTGTGGTTTTCAGTTTCTCGTTTAATACGACGTACTAGAAGTATTGTTTGCTATTTCATTTTACAAGCGTTTTATTAGCTTTTCGTTTAGCTGTATTACTTAATTTTGCTATTTACGAGGTACTCTAATCTAATGGCAGAATGAGATGTTTAGCTAGTAATTAGAGGAGTACATTTATTCAAAAAACAAAAGTATTAGTTATCCGGAAAATCACTTATCCACAACCGGCTCAGGTCCCGATAATTGAAGAGCTTATTTCAAAACGTCTTATTGACCAGTTTTGATCATTTTTAGTTAAGAGGCTCCGAAAACTATCCGTACATTGTTGATTTCATATATTTTATTTCCAAGACTCAAAACTTATTATTTTCAACTGAAAAGCACTCTCAAAAACCACGTTTATATGCAAAGTTTATGGTCAAATGAATACAAAAACCTGTTTCCTGAAAAATTGTTTTTGGATTTAAGACGTTTTGGAAATAAGCTCTTCAATTCTGGATTAGAGTTTGCACTTGT
The DNA here is from genome assembly GCA_034695005.1 of Cryptops parisi. Classification (NCBI taxonomy): domain Eukaryota; kingdom Metazoa; phylum Arthropoda; class Chilopoda; order Scolopendromorpha; family Cryptopidae; genus Cryptops; species Cryptops parisi. Next base: position 11,547 of record JAQIWH010006149.1, read on the forward strand.
ACAACATTATGTAAAACAGAGTAGGCGTATGTACGGTACCTATGAAACCATCTACAGTATAGAATGTTGATCTAACCAGGGTCAAGATCCTGCTGTATAATTGAAGCTATTGAAGGAATAGGTCGAAGACCTACACCATTTAAAAATAAAAATGAAATTTTCATTCAATTTACTCCATGTTTTGTAGTTATTAAACTCATTAGAGCATGCTAACGACCATCAACATTAGCACAACATAGCATTTTGATCTACTGTATTAACTCAGTGAATGAGATGATTGAAAATTTCGCTCTAGAAAGAAAATTGCGTTGAATGTTGATGACAGGGAACGTTCTTGCTGCTGCTATTTCTCATCATGTTGCTTTCAAGGGGAAGTTGGAAATTAAGCAGCCTTTAAACATTTAATTTTGGTTCACTGATGGGTTTAATTGCATCAGGGAGGATGAAGTTGCAAAGATAGAATTTGCGCCAATTACGGTGACTTTACAGTGTCATTGTTAATCACTGTACATGGTTTTTATTCTCTAACGGCTTACTGCTACACGTGTTGGTTTACACAGATCATCGGGAGGTTAAATTTTAATTGTACGCAAAACCATCACCGACATGTTAATAAACTCATCGCATTTCTATCATCGATCGATACGTCATGATTTCATGCAATTTTTATCTGTTAAGTTAATGAGTGAGATGTTGAGCAATAAAAGGTGTACCGTATTAATAATTTTAAGGTGTATTATTAATTTCTATAACTGCATTGAGCTTAACTTAAGTTCTCAATTTCGTGAAAATAAGTCTTTCCGTTTGCGCGTTCTGCACGCAGACAGACACAAAATGAATTATATATAGACAAATAGTTTATACTTGTTTTTTTTCCTTTTGTTTTTCAGTTTACGTTTTCATTGTCAATGCAGTAGTCCTGATCCACTTTGCGAGAAACATGTATGATATGGACGTTTCAACATCTGGAGAATATGTGATTATCTCTGTAGATGATGAAATGTATAACAGCTCGTGGGCTTACCAGTACATGTTATTACGTGAGTATTCAAACACTGGTGGTGACTACATATGGTCACACAGTTAATTAACTACAGTAGAATTTGCTTAGTATGAACACTTGAGTTTACGGTCAATTTTGAACAGCTTTTATGGTGTCAAATCTGTCACATTTCTGTAAAATATATTTACCGAATTGAATACACGTTTCAACGTGTAGCTCTTAACTTTGTTTTCAAGACAAATATCTACGTACTAGTTATCCAATAAATGGTTGTTTATGTTGTGAAATACACTGATAAGATGTATGAAAGACATTTTACACTAAGAATTGTGGTTTTGATTGGTTTTATTACATTGGGATTTGGAGACATAGTGTATATAACTTCAATTCATGTGAACTTGAGTTCCAGTGATGAGTATTTGTTTTCTTGATTTTTAAAGCGCAAGAAGCTAAATATATGAAAGGCGACGATGTACCAGAAAAATTGGTTTTCGAATCGTTTCGTTCCGTTCTCAAAGTTGCTTTGCATAAAACAAATGCAAGTGTTTACGAACCGTTTCGACGGGAATTGAAGGAAATAATGACCGAGAAATTTAACTTTCCAGACATCATGGTCTCCAATGTTCAGGTACAAAGTTTACATTTGTGTTATTTTTCAGTATTGCTTGACTGTTATTGTTATCCACTGTCTTTGCTTATTTGCTTAAATATATTCATACGAACCACCTAGCTTGGTTCATATACACAGTGTGTGTGTGTGTGT
>JAQIWH010006150.1:0-13311 GCA_034695005.1 Cryptops parisi
GTACTTAAAATGTACTTAAAATGTACTTGTTACGTGTACTTAAGTATTCGGTACTTAAGTACTCGGTATCCCTGGTATTAAGGCCGATGGCTGTTTGGAAATCCGTATAGAATTTTACAATATTTTATAGTCAAATTTTATAAAACAAAATTTTAAAGTATACACATTTCTATTTAGAAACATGAAATTTTCATTACTGAAAGCATGGTACCGTTGTGCAAATATAATTTGTTGGAACAGGTAAAACTGAAGACGAGGCGTAATGCGACTTCGACACATGTCTCGTTATTTGACGATGGCGGCTTATATTTGGAAAATTCAATTTGTTATGTCAAATTTTTGTATTCTTGAAAAATTAGGATTTATCTTTGCTGAAACTTGACATATCAAAATCTCAAAGACATCGCACCAAATTTCATACTTTCATTTATAATTGAAAAGGAATATTGTTCTTTTGTTTTTTGTCAATATGTGAAACACGGTCACATTATTATTATTATTATAATATTTTTCTTTATTATAATTTGATCGTGGATGTAGTATACAATTAAGGCTTATTTTCTGCCGTAATAATTCCTTGTTTCCGTTGTTGCAGCTACAATAAATTCTATTAGTGCTGCCTGAAAATTTGCAATTTCCTTAGTAAGGAAATGCCCTGTAACGATAAACAAACGCCATCCGAGCGAAGGAAGACAGGGGGCTGTCAAAACAAAAAAAGAAAAACAAACCAACCGGAGCGCGAGGATGTGAAAACAGTTATAAAAAAATACAAAATAGCAAAAAATAACAATAACAAACCTCAGATGAAAAAAAAATAATAAAATAAAAATAAAAGTCCAATCCCTAAAGGAAAAGGCCGATGCTCAAAAATATGACAACCCCCGAAGATTTGATTTCGCTCATCACCACAAAACTCGACAATATCCATTTTCTTTGTGTGACATTTTTCTTCTTCTTCTTTCTCTCGTTTCACTTCATTGCTATTGATTTCCGTTTCTAATTAGTATTGCACGTCCCCTGTCTTCGATCAGAGTCATTTGGTTTGAACTACTTCATTAACGTTTTCACAACATCGATGATGTTGTTGATGGGATGGATTCGCTTTTTTTTTGTGATAAAATTTTTTATTTTATTTTCATTGTCAGATTATCGAATGACTTTGGAAAATAATCATGAGAGAAAGGAAAAAGTCACCATTATGGGTTTATCGGTTTTTTTTAAATGTATTTTTAGTTCTTCTTGGAAGTAGTAATTCAGGATGAATTAATTGAGACGGTTCTAGTTTTTGAGATGAGAGTTCCAATGCTTAGCAACTCGGTTTAATAATGGGATTGCTAATAAAGGCTAAAGAATTTCTGTCTTAAGATGACGATTATGAATTATTCTTGCGGAACGATTACATATTTAGGAGTGTTCAGCTCTTCATTTCAAACTGAAAAATAATGAAGATTTGGAATGAAAAATTTTCGATTGCATATGTCAACATTTTTTTATTAAACATATTGAACAATATTAGTAAAAAATCTATAATTAAAGTTAAGAAAGGCTTGAAAAAATGTAAGATGAGGAAAATTTAAGCCGGAAATATTAAAAAATTTTTAGATTTTAGTAAACATTTATAGTTAGATTGACAAAACATTTAAGTAAAAATTACACATGTATTCATATTAGTTACACCGTGTACAGTATTATGGCTTGACAAATGGGTATATATTATAAGTTAGGGACATGTTTTTCAAAATTATTTTTATAACGTTTACGATATTCTGAAGCCCATTTTACAACTTTTTCAATCAAATTCCATCGATTTCAGTTGTTTTTCTGACGTCATGAAATCGTTTACGTATTTTGGGTCAAACACAACAAAATACAAAATCACTGAAACGCGCCTGGATGTGTGCATGACGTCAGAAAAACAGTTGAAATTGTTGGAATTTGACGTGTAGAATGGGCTTGAAAGTCAGATACTCCGAGTGGCGACTTACTATTCGAAACCCCAGACACTATACTATACTTACTATACTCTACTCTATCCTTACTTAGCTCTATTCTTACTTAGACTTACTATACTCTATCTCAATTTAGCTGGCACAGAATTGGAGGCAGCGAGATGAATCAGCCAATGGTTGACGAGCGTACACGCATTGAAATAGTGATCACCTAGCTCGTCCCTTGGTTGCCTCAAGCAAATTCTGTGCCAGCTAATTTGGGTTAGAGTATAGTTTGTAATCATCATCTGTTTCTATGTATATAGTTCAATTTGTTGTAAAATCCTAGTTTTGACCCCATGGTCGTTATATTGTAATAAATGAAAATAAATTGAAGAAATAAATGAGAACTAAAGTCTGAATGCATCACGTCATTTAATCACTGATTTACCATAAAGATGTAAAAGTTAATTTAGTTTCTAGAGTAAACACTTTAGCGTTTTTGTATAACACATCTCTGTGGTGCTCTTCTGCCGAGCACAGTGCATTGCTACAGTATCTGAAGGCTTTCCAGCAATGCACCGCGCAAAGCTGAAGTTTTTGAAGTCTTTTCTGCCGGGCACAGCGCATTACTAGAATTTTAGGCTTTCCAGCATGACACGGTTCATAGCTACAGCTTTTGAAGGCTTTCCTGCCAAACACAGCGCATTGCTCAAAGTTTTTGAAGGCTTTCCTACCCAGCACAGCGCATTGCTAGAATTTAAGGCTTTCTAGCATGACACAGTTCATAGCTACAGCTTTTGAAGGCTTTCTTGCCAAACACAGCGCATAGGTAAATCTTTTCAGCATAACACCGCTTGTAGGTACTGGTATAAAGATAGAGTACATTTAATTAAGGTTTAAATGGTTTTGTGGTTATAACTGTAATTTGAAAACAATGCCCGTTTAAGATGTTTAACACTTGAAAAGTATGATCCATTAGAAAGAGGTTCTATACATGGTGTCCAGTGTATTTTTATGTGTGTGTTGAGTTGTCTCAGATTTATTTTAACTCCACTTTAAGTATCAACTGGCTTAAATTCATAAAACTAACTTAAATCCTACACGAAAACCATAAAGCTCGTCCATATATCCATGACGACATCTTCCCTTTAACGATGTTTAAAACAAAAAAACAGACCCAAGGATGAAAACAAAAAGCTTCTTCGAGACAGAATGAAAAGACAAAAGAAAGGAAAAGAGAAAAAAGAATTAAAAACGACAACAAAAGTCATTACGAAAAGCTCGAATTCGCTCAAAATCAATAACAGCAGAAGTTGAAAACACCGTAGAAAAGGACGACAATTTCAATCCTAGTGTTTCGTATCTCATTTCCTTGTTTATGTCATAAAACGTGTTTAATTAGATGTGTTCATGGAAGACAATGGTAAGAGTTTCATCGAACGTGTTGTTACCGAAGCAACCGTGATTATCTACCTTGACAACCTGCAAGTGATGATTACGCTTCGACTTGATGACCCGCATCCGGAAAGGGTTCAGATCATTGAAAGCCACCTGAAAAAAAAACAAGCAAAAATTTTAATAAACACATCACTTGTCCTAGAAAATATAGGTTAAGTATACAATCTGAACACTGACGATTTGAAAAACATAAAAAAAAATTCAATGTAACTTGCAACCAGACACGAGACAAGACAATCAATTTGAAAGATTACTACTTTGATCTTTCAGACTTCATCTACTTCATCTTTGATTTTTCAGACTTCATATATTAATGATTTTTGTAACGCAGATTTTAAAATTTTGATAGTGACCGATCACACTTGCAAACGTCTCAATTGTATAATGTGTAATTTGCGAATTTCACGCATGTTGCTCTAGTCTAGTGTTTATACGAGTTTGTGCGTGTAATTGACATACGTTATGAAAATATTTGTAATTGTGTCTCAAATTAGCGTTGTGAATGACTAGGTATGCAGTGCTGGCACTTTGAAAGTTTAAACAAAACTTTAAGCCTGCATAATTTAGAACGTTATGCCATCATTCTTATACTCTATCCCAAATTAGCTGGCACAGAATTTGCTTGAGGCAGACAAGGGGCGAGCTAGGTGATCACTATCTCAATGCGTGTACGCTCGTCAACCATTGGCTGATTCATCTCGCTGCCTCCAATTCTGTGCCAGCTAATTTGGGATAGAGTATAATAAGTACGATGAAGCAAATGTTCTTTAACGTTTTGTGACACCAGTTTCCTACCCCTTAATATTGCCTCATTGCAGTCATAATGGTATCAAATTATTGCTTCAAATGTTTAGATGTACAGAAAGATCAAGTTTACAAATGAAAGGCTTCGGGAAATAAAATAGTTAAGTCACGCTTTTTCCAAAAAATGACATTTTTACATCAAACTGTCTCTCAGTACTGTTTCTAGCTTGTTACTTTACCACTTCCTACATTTTCCCGAAAATGGCAGTACAATATAGAGAATCACCTCAGTATGGCTCCCTGTGGAGTTTCTCACCAGAAAAACAGTTCTCCTGAACAATTTCAAATATGCGGCTTATATTTGGGCTTATATATGCGGCTAATATTGCCTAAAGCCTTCGAATATACTGAAAATGTATTATTTTTTTCAGATGTATATTGTATAGTATAATATTGCGTGCAAATTCGCAAAGCACTGTCATTCTCAACGGGTGAAGATAATGGATCATCTTTAAAACATTGCAAACTCAACTCTTAATACTGTCTGACAAAATTCGAAAAGGTCTCAAATTAAAGCACAAGTTAACTAGATATGTATAAAATATTCAGCATTCTTAAAAATTCACTGAAAACGTTCATTTTGTTTAATTTAGAACGGTGAGCCTAAATCCAAATGAGTAAAGCTAATATTATTTAAAATTTAGTAGCAACAATAGCCGAATACACAGATACGATCGAATCCGGACAGAATCCAAAATGTTTAGATAGACATAATGAAATCTACAGTATTGGTTTAGATATTTACTTAGAACGTTGTGGTTTACATTTGGATTGTTGCTTGTCAAGTTACGAAAGGATTTAATTCTCAATGAGTGAAGCTGATGTTCTTTAATGACACGTAACACCAATTTGAGCATCTTAATAAGTTCCCATCAAATTTGGAAAAGCCTCAAATTAAAGCTCTATTGCCCAAGTATGCAAAAAAAAAAATTTATTTAAAATGTTATAAGATTACTGAGAACTTTGACAATCGGAACCGTATGCGTTAATTTGCATAAATGGTTTCATTCTGAACGAGTGAAGCTAATGTTCTTTAATGCTTTGCAACACCAACACCTCTTAATACCTATTAGATCGAGTCCGCAAAGTTCTCAAATTAAAGCTACAAATTCTCAAGTAAACATGAAAATAATCAATATTTAAAAAGCTTACTGAGAACTTTTTCGTTCACATTCTGAACGTTGTCCGCAAATTTGTGAAAATATTTCATCACCAACGTATGAAGGTACGTTCTTTAATAAGAACATACAAATTAGTTAGTCACATAGGTGTCATTAAGGATTAATGATTAAAGTTCTTTTCATTCACAGGATCTACATATATAATATTATCGCCCAATATCACAACATTGATTTGATAAATATAATGATGCACAGAGATGATAAATTCTCGAAAAGTCTGAACTTCTACCTACTGGTAGTTCTTGAAAAAGCCCAACAAACCAATCGATGAAGGCAATGCTAATAGCAATGCTACCAATCTACAGTATATTCAAACAGAACGTCTATAAATCGAATACGTTTCAACAAATCAAAGTATTACTTTTCTAACTCGGTATTTTCTTGAACGGACAACCAAATAAAATTAAAATTCAATACAAAGATTTGAAAAATGAACGACGAAGGAAAAGTGACTGCCAACATAATACATTTCAGGTTTACACTTCGGCAAGTGTTGAACTCACTTGTCAGTAAGTGTAGCGAAGTTGATTCAATTAACTGATGCAAATTGCAAACCCGTGAACCTTTGACCGTTTTTGACGTTGCTCAAACGACCAATCATCGACTACAAAGGCCCGAAAGAGATTTCAAACGCCAGGTGCAAATGTTTCAATCAATCAAACATGACAGTAGGAAAAGTTAATTCAACGATTTTTCAAAAACTTCTTCAATTCTTATTTCCAAAACATAAAAAAAGTCAAACCTGTCGAAAAACAAACTTCATCGATTCTTACTTTCATTTTAAACCATAAGAAGCTCTATTTTTTGTCATGTTGCTGGAATGACTTCAGAGCAAAAAAAAAATCATTGCATTCTTTTTCATTATTAGTTTGTTATTATATCTGACATTGATTCAGTGGTAACTTGTGTTTTTGTGTGTGTGTGTGTGTGTTTTGATCGTTTTAGCTGTTGACCAATGTTGAAAACAGATGTTGAATTTCTCATTGACGATAAACTTGTCTCTTCTTCTTTTGCTTTTCGCAAAGCAAAGACAAGAAAACAAAGATTTTAATCTACTCGAAAAATAAACATAATCAACCAAATACCAAAACAAAAAGAAAAGTTGAATTAGCAGCTTGGTCTGATCTGCTAGTTTAACATTGAATCAGAAATACTGAATTGGATTAGAAGAAATTTACAAATTCGCTGAATTTTTTAAATGTTTCAATTTACAGATTATATAAAGTGGTCTTTTATCATCATGACCAAATAAAAAAATAACATTTGTGTCATATTTAAGTGGTTATGTTAAATTATCATTTGAGGTTGCACAATTAAATTCAATTTTCTGAAGTTTTAAATAGAATGATTCATTTTTATGTAACAGTTCACTCTCACAATTGTGTAATTGATAATTAGCGGATTTCACCTATGTTACCCTACTAGTGCACTCACGAGTTTGGTTTTATAAAGCTCTGTTGTCGAGTTTGATTGTGACGTCATTTACGAGAATAATTATTATTGAACACTAGTATTAACTGATCCCCGCAGAGTTTATTAAATAAACATGATTAACTATACCCAGATTATTAATATGTTTATTTTTTTATTAATTGTACACGTATACTATTATGTATTGTAGCTATGTTATGTGTATTGTGTGATATGTATGTTACGTCAAGCTCGAAGCTCATCGAGCGACATAAAAACGCTCACAATGCGTTGTGGCAAAATGAATACCACAACCCACTGTCAGTGTTTTTGCTCAGGACCACAACGCGTTTCTTTAATCAGTATTTTTTTTTCTATTAGAAACAACATTATATATCAAACAATAACTTTGAACCTTAAAGTTTAGGCTAGTTTATGTTAGTTTAACTTAAGCTGGTTTAAAGGTAAGGTTAGTTTTAATTGTTAGTTCAGCTTAGGTTATATTCGCATATTATCGAATAATTCTTTGTCATTTGTGCCAGTGCAGTATATTCGGATTTCCCACAAAATGAGAAAAGTATTCGCCATTGTGCAATTCTATTCTAACTTAACCTAACCCCACTTAACTATAGGCATGACACACACAACATTATATTGCTTTGTGGGCATTAGTAAACATGCTCATAGCGCTTTGCGGCATTTTCCGTTTGCCACAACGCGAAATTCACGTCGTAGAAGTAGTAAAAAAACGAATTTCGAATTGTGGCCTTTTTGCAAATAATACAACACTTTGTGCTCGTTATTTTTATCCGCTCAATTAAGGAATTCCGTCTTTGAACTACATGTATACTACAAGTTTTGTAAAATTAAAATAAGATCTCATACCCTACTTAGAGAAAACAAATCACTATACGGGGTGGTCCAAAAGCGAATAAATCAGTATTTGAGTTTCACTGCTCAATTACTGTCTAATATGCTTTTTTTCGTCTTTGGCAAGTGCAATGATGATAACAAAACTAATCTACAAAATGAAAAAACAATCTACATCTACACATAAAAAAAAAGACGCGGGTGATAAGGTTCCAAAAACAAATAAACTTTAATCAAGATGAAAGAGGCGACATTACGAAGAGAATAAACGATAATAGAATGTGTTTTGTTTTGTTCCTATTCTTTGTACAGGGTTTTGTAACGCGTTTCCCTACTTCGCCATCACCCGAGGCGCTATTCTGACCTCAGCACCAACGCACACAACAGTGTTCTTTTCATATGTGTGACATCACAAGCGGTTCGCACTACTTTCGGCACCCCTTGTGCGTAAGGATTCAAAACGAGCCCGTTCTTGAGCTCACATCGTTGTTTGTTGGTGGTAGGGTGCTTAGCTTTTCTCATTCGCTGCTGCCTTGTGTGTGACAGGTGGTGGATAAGGAATATATAGAGTTGTCATTTTCACCATCCTACACCTCACATCCGACCACCATATCATCCATCACTGTACCATATCGTTGGGAATAAGTATTTAACCTCTGATTTACATCGAAAAAGACAAAAAATATATATATTAATATCATGATCGCCTTTCGGGCGTCGTTGGGTGCGTTGCTGTTGTTGGCGTGGGTGGCATCAGGAGCAGAAAAGAAAGAGGTAAGTGGGCATCAAACCAGGTTTTTTTTTTGTACACACATTTCTATAGAGGTCCTATTTTTTTAAATATCAGGGTAACAGATATCATCATAATTCAACTGAATCATAAAATGTAAAGGAAAAAAAATACTGCCTTTGAGGATTAAGGACAGGGGTTCCACCCTACCTATCTCACCTTTCACAGGGAAAGAAAAATTCCTTTTGTTCAAGAAATTCCATTACATGTGTCATCCCTTAGAAACCTATACTATATATGAATTTTGCGTGATGCAAGTACCGTAAATTGTAATTTAATGCATTCGTGCAATATGGCAATGCACACAATCGAGTGCATATGAAGTGATACAACACGAAATGAGTTAAAAATTCATCCGACAATAGTAAAAACATATCAAAAGACATAATAAACATAACAAGTCAAGTTTACCTAATTAAAACTACCAGTACAATCAAAAGATAAAAAACTATTTAAAGTCCAAGACAATTTTCTATTATAAAGATAAAACTGAAGGGTAGGTTAAAATATAAACGTACATACGTGTGTACTAAAAGTATCCCAATTCCACTGTCTGAATATGTGTTCATTACCAATATTGTATGTGTAGTGAATTCTGTAGTATTATATCAATATACCTGTAACTTTATTCTAGTTTGCGTCAATTTCATTGGAATTCAATAAAATCGTGTATGTAATACATACATATTATACATATACACACAGCGAACTTTGTGAACTCTTTATTTTTTTATATATAACCATAGTCTACAATGTGACAGGTAGACATAAAATTGCATATCTATTTCCTGAATTAAATTCTTGACGAATTGAATTCATGAAATAGATATCCAATCAGATCTGCAATATACAGAGGATATGCGAATCATTACATATATGTAATCCAACATCAACATTATAAACCGTGCATCTGCTACTATTGTGATACAACACTGCGCTCCATTAATTTCCATTCATCTGATAATAAACACACACTAAAAGGTTCATTAATCTCCACACTTTGAAAACACACGTCAACAAATTTTTCAAGTATCACATAATAGTAACTTCAATATAAACATCGTTATGATTAATAAACATTTCTTAATCGAAAGCTTGCCCGGAATAACGTTGCATGTAACAATTAATAATTTTGAGTAAATGGCAAAAGAAGTATTCAGCAACACATTGATTGTCACATATTAGGTGCCCAATTTCGAAGTGATATATGTGTGTTTTAGCCAGGTATGAGTTTGTCTATTGACAGCACTAACTAGGCCGATCTATCAGGCACAGTTTTCCATAATAATCTCAGTATTGAATTTTTGTAACATACAACGTCATTCCGCACAAGTCTTCAATTCATGGATTTTTCATTGTACATAATTATACATCTTATAACTCGATAGATTTTATCGATATTATCGAAATCATAATTGTTGCCAAATTCATATTTTAATTTTATGATTTTTATCTTTATTCACAGATGGTGCTGAGAAAAGTGTTAGAACAGAAAACGTATAGTAATATTAAATACTCAGTCACAAACTACAGTCGGCTACTGAATAGTGTAATTTTTGTGCAACGATAGTGAACTGTGCTACTACTACTTACATAAACAATGACGTCATGAACAGTTAATATGAAACAACAATAGCAACAACAAAAATGTAGTTCAGTTGTCTTCACAGCACCTTCAAGCATACAGATGTCGTCAATAGTACGGTAAGAACTTTCACATATTTATTTACTTTTACACACGTTATCTATCGCTTAATAGAAGAAATGTGTGATTATTTTCTAGGGTAAAAACATGAATTTAATATTTAAATTCGAATACATATTTTTCACGTCTACGATTCTTTACTTTACTACTATTACTGTGAGTAGGGAGATTGAGCGATTTATTCTCAGGGTAATGATTAAAAAGTATAACTTTCCATTATTTACTTAGCTTTCATCTTTAATCATCCGGACGTAAAGGTCGTTGTTCGTATTTCGAATGGCGTGTAATATAGTGGTCTAGTTTATTAATCGTAGAAAGAAAGTGAAGGAATAAACGGGGGGAGCCGGCAGCAAATTACATAAACGTGATTAGAAGTGGCGGACTGTTCCTTGCACCGAGTGTCATTGTTCAAATTAGAACAGCGTGGCCTGAGAGTATGTTCATCTTTAATTTACACCCCCTTCGTAAAATATTCAGGTATCTGCAGCCTCGTTTGTTCCGCTAATAATCACGAAAATGATGATGCCAAATACGACTTCTGTGATCTTTTTTTTTGTTTTTGTTTTTCACAATAGTAACTAACAATGTTCTACGTAAAGATCTTTTCTTATTTTTCTTGCAGATCGTTCAGGTAGAAAAAGACAAAAAAAACAAAGTTTTTTTGTTTTTTGTTTTTTTTTTAAAAAAAAACGAGATGTTTTTAATGTTCGTTGGAAAGCAGACAAAAAAGTTACGAAGTAATGCGAATGTAGTGAAATCGTAATAGACCAAGTCTATTTTTAATGCTGGTTGGGAGAGATGTTGTGTGTAATTGATGGGGGGGAGGGTCTGTTATCTTTATTTTTTTTTTCCAAAAGGGCGTGATGGTTTGTGTTGGCAACCTACAAGAAAGGTTCTTTTCATAGCTCCTGGAAACGATGAAGAGGTTACAGTGTAAATATTTCATGTCTGAAAAATCAGAAGACGGCTTCTAACGTGGAGAACAAACGTGACTGTTGTTTATAATTTTGGTGTCGAAACACACTTAAAAGTTCCAAAAAGCTTCTTTACTTATAAATTTTGGTGTAGGTACCCTTTAATATTCGACTACTGTGTGTATCGTTGAAACATTGTGTGTTGAGAAATGTTCGAATGTCATTCTTTTGTGAATTCTGCATATGAAACGTTGTCTAATATATTGATCGATTGAGCGATTTTTGTCATCATTCATAAAAACTATACTTGTGTATTTCGCTTTGGATACATGTACTTTAGAATCACCACTCACGAGTGCTGTGAAACTACGGTGTGACAAATTAACTACCAGAGAAGCTACGTTTGTTTACTATTCCGCGCTAGTGCCAACATGGTGTATTGGGCCCCTTAAGAATTTAAAAGTCAGCAGCGCAACTTCCCGGCCCTTGGAGACAAGGTTTACTTATCTCAACCAGTCAAGGTGGTAAATATTCAAGGCTTTTGCTTGGCGTGTGCGTGTGTATGGGGACATTGTCTCGGTCGAAGAATTACCAATTCCATTTCAAAGTGTCGGCTGGTTGAGATCATTGGTCGATAGGCAGTCAGTCCGCGCGCGGCACTTGTTCCGTTTATCTGTAAAGGAGTGTAAAAAGCGAAAGAAAGAGAGGATAGCGACGCAAGCTTGCGTGGAAAGTTAAGTCCGAGTCGGTCGAACTAACTCGTTGGCAGCTCGTTGTCTGCCCCACAAGATGGGACTCCATGGTGTGCTTACGACATCACGTACGGTGCCATAGCCCACACTAGATGCCCCGCTGTGACTTTACTTCCCCCAAAGTCGAGTGGTCGGTTTTACGGCAATGTTTTAGTCAGGCAACCGCGTCGTCTTGGTGGTACATTGTACTCCGTTTTTTTTTTTCGTCTCTTGCACCTGTTACAACTCTTTTCTCTGGTTAGTCGATCGGTCGTTTTGTCCTTTGGCAGCGAAATGGGGACGAGATGAGAAGTCGGAGAATTGGAAAATGTTACTGCTTTGGGTAATCAAGTAGTTTGTTGTGATCACCTCCAATGGTGGAGTCGAATAAACAGAGAAAGTTAGAAAACTTAACAAGAGGTGTTGAAGGTAGAAAAAAAGGATTGGGTTGTGAGCAGGGGAACTGGGTATGAATGTTGGTGATAAAAGAAACGATAGAACTGTGAGGTATATGCGTTCACATATCTATAGTATTACACAGGTTACGACGTAACGTGTTTGTTTTTATTAATTGAAAAGACTGGTGTAAAGGGAGCTGAGTAACATTTTTGTTAAACATTAGTTAAAGGCATTTTCGAATGTGTTAGGTGCAATTCTACCCTTCTTAACGCATAAATTTGAGTAAAACAACAAAATGTGCAACTATATTAGTGCAAAAAACGTGAAGTAGCCCATAGACAGCAATGCAAGTTTAAATCTTTAAACGTGATTTCCTCGAAATTGTAAACATTTGCCTTTACATTAAGCGCTTCAAATGTTAGTGCTGGTGTGCTATCATAAGCAGTTATTAATAAGCAAGAATTTAAAATGCTGGAAGTTCGTTTCCAATTTTTTTTTGACATTTTTAAGTTCCCAAAACTTGGTCACTGTGCGAGGAAATCTTAGTTTATGAATGTGTGAATTTCAAAAATTAAGTTCATTTTAATACAACACATTTCAGGAATATAAACATTGCATAAAATTGTTTAGAACAACAAATAACCATTCTCAAACTAAACCATCGCATATTCCCTATGAATAAAACTCCGCATAACATGTAAACATATTTTGCAAGTCAATGAACACGCATGCTTTGGCTGGGGTTGAAAATGACAGAATTCTGAGCGTGCTAATTTTACGCCATCAAGTTTTAATACGATGGCTAGGATCGATATCCGAGATATTCATTCTTTTAGGGGGAAACTGGATTTTCTTTGTGCGTTTTCATTTCATCGCCGTGATGCGTGGCGTTAATGATGGAATCTGCGTTTCTCGGTGGACATCACCAACAGCTGGAGACAAAAGGGAAAAGCACGCGTTGCATGTGCTGACTCATTAAGACGGCCACTCTGTTGATTGAAGTCAGCCATTTGAGAGACATGGTAAATGACCCACGATTGTCACATGTCAAGTGATGGATGTCCTCTTATCGCTCTCGCCGTGTCGTTCTTGATACTCTTTTGAAATTTAGGCCTCAA
>JAQIWH010006151.1:0-13311 GCA_034695005.1 Cryptops parisi
TTAAAAACCATTATGGCAAACGCTATATGCCAGTTTATAAAGAGTATGTTTAAAAAGGATTTTTAATGTACTTGTAATATTTAATTGATGAATTTTACCATATTTTTAAGTTTTTTCGTATTGATGAGATCGATTCGTTGCTGTTGTCTGAGCATTTTTTTTTGCACTGCATTGCGCAGTAATTGAGTGGTGAACATAATTATAGAGCGCCATGTGAAGAGTTGTAAACTTATCAAAACTGAATAAATAGGTTACATAATATTGTCAACATGGTTTGAATTGCTTATAACATTTTATCTTTTAATTTAAACGTTTCAATTGTTAATTGTAATTGTTCAATGAGTGTGCTGTTAGCTAAAATCGGTGATCATCAATTTAAGCCTAAACGATATGAGAACAAAAATATTTATTACATACAAATTATTTTTTAAATTTCATTTGTTATTATTACTACTACTTGCAGCCATTATTTTTACTTTCATTGGCAAGCATCTGACTACTATATTAGTGAAAATCCAAATTCAGCTGAAACTTGATCTCACTAGTAAAATCCGATTGACTTTAACCACAAAGATTTGGAACGATGAAGGTCAGAGTTTGGCGGCCGAAGGCCACTTGCTCGTAAACCAGAATGGCTAGTTAATGTACACCTTGGTGTATTTTGGTATAAAATGACAACAATCAATTGTTTCACTGTTCTCAATGTACACTTACAAAGTTGTAAAGTTCTTTCTGAACCACGACATACATAATCTACTACTATAATAATTTGCTAATGTTAATTTGTCTACTTAACGCTCATTGGTTCAGCATCACCCAATGGCATTCAACTGCGCAAAAATTCAATCTTAGTTTACTAGATTTAATTAGTTTTTCAATGTTGTCACCGAAAATCCCAACCAATAATCGACATCGAAGTAACAATACATCTCAGTATTCGATAATTAGGTACCACGCTACGTGTTCGCTGTTACCGCGTTTATAGTTTCATGGATTTTTGGATGAAAACATGATATAATCTGTGTTGTTACACACAAAACGAAACTTCTGTTACATGTATTTTGTTTATTCATCAGAACGTTAATGTGTTTTCGGGCTTTTGTTGTTAAACTAGGCCTACATGAATAAAATATAATTATATGAAAATATAATTCATGATAAAACTATTAATTATTTCAGTAAATGTAAAAATATACAACACTGGCCCTTCATTGATTATCAAGACATAGGATCATCCTAGCCAGGGATTCATATTTCAAATCTCCGATGTGTTGGGAGTGCGTGTGTTTCTGCGGAGTTTTCATTGTTGCTAATATGGTGGGGTAAAACAGTTCTTAATGTTAAATTGGGGAAATGAGTTATATCACCCGACTTCAATGCAATCACGGGATTTTTCCAATGTTAACAATGGAGTGAAAACGGTAATAGCCAATTAAACAACGAGTGAAGGAGGATCCTTGAGGATCCTTGAATGCCTTGTTTCTTCTTCTAATTTAGCTCACACGTGACCATTCATTCTTTAATTTAACTTTAACGAAACGAAATGTATGATCAAGAAAAACTAGTGTTTTCAAGTTTAGAAAAGTACAAAAAATATTGGCAAATCTAACTGCATTAATTCTATTTATTAGTTAAAATTATGCTTTGAAAAATTGACAATCGTCCTCTATTTTGTATGTGAGTCGGATTTTAAGACAGTGAATGCTTGTTTGAATTAGACGCGCATGAAAAATTACTTCTGCGCAGCTGTGCTGCTGGAGAGATTGTGAAACCCGATGAACGAAAATATGCATGGATCAAATTTAAACTTTTCAAAATTTAAAATTTTCAAAATGGAGAATGGGACGTGTTAGAGGATGCTGCTTCGTCGAGTGGGCGAAGTACTCCGATGTTTGCGAAGTCGGTGATTTTAAATATGAGCCCCAGGTGTCCGTCGATTGACGGGCTTTTTACTAAGATGTTATAAAAGTATCATGTAAATCAAATTTGTACTCCTTAATAAAAAATTATGGTTTCTTTTTTTAATATTTTTATATTTTCATAATTTTTTAACTTGAGGTTCTGTAGTAAATGTTTGTATACAATAGTAAATGTTTTTTCAGAGTTTCAATTATTGAACAAAAGGTAATAGCATTTCTTAGCATTTCAACAACACGTTATTGGTCAATCTTTCGAAAGTCGAGCTTATGACTGCCATCAGTTTCTGCATCAGTCACGCTTTTTCCAACATCAGGGACAACTGGTTGTGGTTTAGTACGTGGAACCCATGTTTCATCATCTGGGACAACTACCTCGGGTACTTTGCGTGTATCGTATTCGACATCTTTATGGCCATTATCATAGTAGACCGTGGTCAATTCTGGTCTTGTCGGAACCACTGGTTCACGACCGTTGTCTTTTGAAACTGTCTTTTTACCACCAATGCCGATATTCAGATTCACACCGAATTCCTTGCCCAGCCCAATCCCATGTTCTATACCCTTTTTGATTCCATCCAACCCAGCACCGATTCGAATGTTGAGCTCCTTGAAGAAGTTGAATCTTTTTGTTTTTTCGTCACTTTCGTCACTTTCTTCGCTGCTTTCTTGTTTTCTCCGTGGTGGTTGTGGTTGTGGTTCTGGATATGGTTGTGGCTGCGGTTCTGGATACGGTTGTGGTTGAACTGGAGGATAGGCCTCACCGCCCCCAATATTGATTTGCTTCCGTTTATTGATGTTAAGGAAACCGTCAAGCAATCCACCGAATCCTCCTTCAAACCGTTTCTCTTTGTTGATTCGTATTCCAGGCCAAGTTTCGTCCGACGGAGCACTTTCTATCAACGTGACACCGACGACCAAGATGGCAAAAAACAAAACCTAAAAGAAATACAAGTGATTAATGAGTGGATGACTTTGCAAATGTAACTTTGTGCAATCAATTGTAACTCGTTATTTGTCGAGTCAACGAATGCTTAAGTATCGGGAACTTACTTATACGTACAAGTGAATAAGGTATCAGGCATATGTTATTTATACGCTTTCAGTTTTACCACATTTCCCGACATACTATTGCACTCGTAGGTGTGTAAATGATTGCGTTAATGCAAAATTAACGCTTTTCATTAGTGTCCTAATAGCAAACGATCATTAATTGAAGGCTTGCCCGGAATAACGTTGCATGTAACAAATTATAGTTTTGAGTAAATGACGAAAGAAGTAACACATTGATTGTCACATATTAAGTGCCCAATTTCGAAGTGCTATATGTATGTTTTAGGCAGGTATGAGTTTGTCTATTGACAGCATTAGCTAGGCCCATATATGAGGCGCAGTTTTTCATAATAATCACAATATTGAATTTTTGTAACATACAACGTTATTCCAGGCAAGCTTTCAATTTTCCATCAACCCAATACTATCCGATGGATCAAACGTTTTTCTTTCTGCATAAATATCTCCTGAATGGATTCAACTACATTTTCGGGGGGAGGGGAGAGGGAATGAAATAAAGTTAATTTTCTGCTCTTTCTGAAAATGCATATTTTGTTTATACGTTCATTTGGAGATGAGTTGGAATTTTAAAAATTAAATTGAAAAAACTAAAACGCGACTCTTTTTTCTGCGATATCTCCAACACTCAAGACTGTTGAATGTTTATATACACACTGATCGAGTATTTCTCTGTAACTAAAAAATCGTGTACTATACAGTATTCACGTCACCTGTGAATGGACGTGTTATTAGTACGTTACAATTAATCGTTCAAAATTATATGGGATTTTAAAATTCTAAAAAAAAAATAACGTTTGAAAATGTGTTCTATGACTAACATAACGTAACTAACCAAACATGTAAAATAGGTGTAACTAAACTAAAGCCAAATCTTGTTGAGATGATAACTAAACTTCCTATTAAAATCATATTATTCGAATTACTGTTCAAGTGTCAACCCTACGTCGTTTATATGATAATTTTTAATTAACATAATGATGCTATTGCCTAATTTTGATGATATAGGCCTACAGTATAACAACATCGAATTTGATTACTTTAAAAAAAAGGCGTTTTGTTGGACATTTTCACGGAATTGCTCTCATATGTTTTTACAATAGATTGCAGAAATAAATATTTTGATAAATATTGGTTATTTGATTTGACTATAATGCAACAACATGCCAGTGGCGAATGTTCATTCGGAACGTTTTTCAAAAACATTTTTAATCTTATATTTGCAATTTTCAATTCAAATTATTACCCCAGGAACACATCTGCTGCAAATTATTAGAGCCATAAAATAAACATCAAAAAGTATCCCAAGTGAACACATTACTCAGGCACTATAACATCCGATTTGTCGGTGCAATGCATCCGTGATTTAAATATAATTTTGGCGTGATGCTTCGTGATGGTATCAACTAAGACCGAAGTTCGACCTGAGACCTGTACATTTGGGAACCACTGATCTAAATAGATACTGAAACAAGCTGTAGGACATCGTATCGTAATAAAATATATCAAGAGGTAGCTTACTGGTGGCATAAGTTTGTTATGCAACATTTCAAAATATTGGAATTTATCACCGAACCCTATAATTTCGTGGAAACTAAGAAATGTTAACTTGGCAATTGAGCATTTCCTCAGTGGTTGAAACGAACGACAATGGGTGTTACGCCAACGAGTTACGCACGACATGGAAATTGGTATTAATGCCGGAATCTATTCATATCCGGAGATTTCAAGTTACGCTTTGAGTGAGAAATACAAAGTGGCTCCAATTTCTAACTTGACAGTCCCGACATTTTTATACATGTAACGATTGCAAGGTTCCGCTTTTGAAATACACATTCGAACTTGGATTATTGGGTATAAACTGTGTATGCCTGAATGGTTGAACTGTGGTAGCATGCATATGCAATAAGGAAACGACAAGGTTAAGCTGTTTGAAAAGGAATCTTTAACCTTCAACCCACTAGATGTTTGTGATGTTCGAATTAAAACAGTGCCGTGACCTGATCAGTATTGAAATAGAATCACACAGAGATGATCGTGATAGACTGATAAACAAACAACAAACGAACTCTGCTTCATCGGTGGTTTTTACAACCTTTTATTTACCTTGACTTCACCGTTGTTTGTGTTTGTTCAATTCAACATCTGTTTCACTCACTTCCCGATATTTAAGAAAACTGAAATTTGACGCACAAACACAATCCGTGGAACATTTAATTTTATTAAATTTTGACGGATCGATGTGGTGACAATTTTGAGAAGATGGAGTTTTTCTCGTAGAGTCTTGTTAACTAGAGTTTGGGAGAACCGCACTTTCTGAGAACCGCGGTTCTTCGGTTGTGATCCATTGGAAATCTTAACACAAATCAAGCAGAATATTTTTTTTCACGTGTTTGTTTCAAATACTTTTAAAATTTGGTTTACAAACAAACGCACAGTATCAAGTCAAGTTAAAAGGTTGTAGCCTACTAAAAACCTTAGATTTTTTTCTATTACTTGCTTTTATCGTATTTAGTATACGAAATGCTGAATTGTGGTTCAGTTTTTTAAGCACAAGGTTTCTACGCTTTATCTTGATCTAAGTTTGGAATTCGTAATATGTTCTTTCACAACATGACATCTTACACATTATCATGATTCATGACTGACATGCAGTGAACAATTTTGTGGCACAACATTACCCCCCAATATTTCTATTATCCAGTAATTTCTATATCTTTAATTGTCGATCTGTGGCTTTTATACAAACCTGCGATAGTTTTTTGTACATGATGTTTTTTTAGTAATTACAAATTTTGAAGCTGTCATAACAACTCTTATTTTGGTGATGTAATCAAATCTCATAATCATATGTAAACTATATTAGAATTACTTGTCATTTATTCTCTGCAATCATAGCTTAGAAACTTGTAAATAAGTAGTCGGTGCTTGATAGAAAGTATTAATACAGTATTAGCTACTTTTTTTTTGCGTAACCTTGAAAGAATAACTTCAGGGTGGAACGAGATAAGATTTTTTTTCTGAATAATTTATGTTCCTCAAATTATTTTATGCCAAAGTTGTTTTTATTTTATTTCACCAACGACAACTTCCCACAGCAATATAAGAAATTATAAACTTAAATCACTATTTTTTTAAATGTTAAAATACATATACTGTATAGAGAACAAATTCATCACCCTTTATAATATTTGTTCGGTATGTCAAACATATTTTCGTATCAAGCTGATGATGAACAACTTGAAAAAATAAGAAATTCCAGAAAGAAAAACCACGCATAATTTGATTTGTTATGTAAAAGTGTCATTTGTGTGTAATGTGTACCATGAGTAGAATCTCTTTGTAACTAAAAAACCGAGTTGATATACTTTTAAAAGTAAATTATCGAACAGATAAACACAAAATAACACATGGTAAAACATTGTTATACATATAAGCGTATAAAAACATTATACATATAAAACATTACTATATTCGATAATTTAAACTGACACAGTTGGTACAATCCTCATTTACATAGTACGATTTCATGTTTTTTACATAATGTATTGTACCGTGTACACATGTCAAACATATCAATGTACGTATTATAGTATCAATTAAGGAATTTGTTAAACATAAAATCAACTGTCATGTACAGAGTTTACCATACTATTGTTCCATAGATATGTTTACGTTGCACATGCTACACTGTATTACTATTCAATATTCACTCACCTGCATTGTGAAATAATGAAGTTTGTAGAACCAAACGAAGTCAATGACAACTCGTGAGACAATCTTTCACTCGTTTCTTGTTGTGAGATGTTCAAATGACTTTCCTCGTTGCCAGTCCTCAGCTTTTCTACCTTTTTGGATTGGAGGCTAGTTTTATTTGTGCCATGGGTGTAGAGAGGAAGCGTTGTAATTGGTTGGTTGAATCAGAAATTCTTCTGTCATGATTTCTCAGTAATCAAGTGGTACGCGATTCACAAGAAGACAAAAACAAAACAAAAAACAAGTAGCAGTCAACTACGACAGTACTTGACAGGGTTGTAGTGTTTTTGGTTTGTTTGTTTTTTGCTAATGTACGTATATTTTGTGATGACAAATATCCCGTTTACCAATGATTTTATTATTCATTGTCGCGGTGCGGTTGGCTTGATGATTTTGTCGTTTTCGCATCAGATTCACTACCTGTAATAGAAAATTATAACGTAAACACAACAGCTACACACATGAGCATAACCAGCATTTTGGTTAAGAAGGGGGGGGGGACAAAAAGATATTTTTTACACAAATTTGTTGAATTTGTGTAATACTTTTTAATAGAAAGAATGTTTTTACTATGAAACGTATATCTCTTTGTATAGAGTTTATTGTTATTTTTCTGATATACAGTACATTAAAATGTCAAATGTCACAAAATTTTGGATTCAATTTTGATCAGTTTGCAGAGAGAGGTTTACCATCTCTCAACGAGCTATTTGGAATTTATTGGGGTATAATAATGTAAAAACTTACTTCCGAAAAAATTTTCTAATATTTATTTTTTATTATGAAATTTAATGAACAAAAACGAAAAAAAAAATTAATCGAGTGCTGTTTGTTTCAAGATTCAGTATGTCTAAGCAGGCACCATTATCTGTTCTGGTGGTAAAATTGAGATAGTTTCATTCACCATGAAATGAAGTTTGTTTCATCACCGGTTAGAATAACTTGCAGAAAAGCTGTTGTAAGGGCAGAGTGCTTTTTATTGTTATACCAATTTTTATTTCGGTTGCACTGCACTGTAGGAATCTTACTGACTAAATTTCCCGGTGCCTGCAACTTTCTCAATATGACTTGGTAGCTACTACTCATGTCACAATGCGATTTCCGGTTGTTACAATGCGAGATCAATGCAAATAACCACCATTGTAAAGACCCCTATGAAAGTGCCATTATATCTAAAACTCACAATTGTCTTTTGTAATAACTTTCTTTTTTTTTTAATAATTCCATAGAATTTGAAATATTTATTCTATTTTAAATTGGGTACTTAAATTAAAATTCGAATTCCTTATTGGTAACATGTTAACAGCAGTGTTGTTATTTTCCCATTAAGCTTCATAGTTTACTTGGGATTGAGTAATTATTAGTAATCGAAGATGCGTAAATGAATCAGAACGGATGGGCTAGGCGAAGGACATCCTATGAATAAGAAATCATTCATCAAAAGTATAAATCAAATTAACAGGTGAAGAAAAAAAAAAACTAGGTTAGACTCAAATTTCAAAGCAGTGGCTTAAATAGTATCACAACAAGTTTACAATTATTTTTTTTTTGGTATTCCTAATATGACGTCAAAGTCAATTTGGCATTGAATTCAATGACTCAAATTTCTTGATGTTGCAACAGGTGAAATTTGTGATGTTTTTAGTACTATAAATTTCAACTTATTTTTTTTTTGTGCGCGAGAGAAATTGAATGTGTAAACAAGGTCAAGGATGATATTTAATTATGAGAAGAAAAAAGATATAAACACCATACAATGAATCATAAAAGTTGTAAATATGGGTTAAACTAAACTTATTAAACGTAGAAAAATGACTGTGTTTAAATGAAATCCGCCTCAGATTATGGAACCCGTCTGAGACGGGTTTTTTCTTTTAAAAAAAGTCTTTATTACAAGAAGATTGAATTTTTTTGTTCTCCGTAAAAATAATATACGTTGACATTAATTGATAATTAAAATAACATAAATTGGCAATCATTTTCAGTTGTTTATATGTTTTTTTAATTTTTAAAGTTCTATTTAGATGCGTAGAAACCTATTTTAATTTTCGACGTCAAGTGACCAGTTCAAGATCCCCCATAGAATGATCCAATGGTTAGTCTAATAATAGTTATTGTGACTAAATAAGTAATTCAGCATTTTTAATAATTAATTAATTAATTAATTAATTAATGACAATAATTTAAAAGTCTCGAATTATTATCGAAGAACAATGTTTGATGTGTTTTTTGCCGGATTTCAAAACATACATTGTAATGCAAGGAAGACAAGAAGTGCTTTTCATATGCATACCGGTTCTGCTGAAAAATCATCCAAGAGTTCACGTAAGTAAAAAACCTTACAAATTTTCGACCAGCGATAATACAACACATCGCATATCTTTTTTTGAACTTCCCACTTCGAACATCCTATTTTACATTTCGCACACTCTGTTTAGCAATCTAGTAGAAGATTGAACTATTGCTTTAAAATCAAAATCATTTAGAGTACTTAAAATATTTCATTATCGGTGTTCATTTGTTGATTAAAATCCCCAATCACAATTGTTGTATACTTGTCATCAATAAATTGAACAAGTGCATCAGTGCACTGTTTTATACTGACACGTGAAGTTCTGTATACAATAAAAACTCAAATTTTGATTTGTATATATTTGCATATCGCAGAAAGTATTTCCAATCCATATGGATATGGTTCATTACTTGCTTTTTCAAAGGATGTAGACAACTCATCAGCAAAATAAATAATCATTTTGCACAATCTCTTGAGCATTTTGTACATTACGTTTAGCATTTCGCATATCCTGTTTTGCGTTTCGCATATTTATTTTATTTTTATTTAACCTAAAACAATCCAATGGGGATCGAGAATACAACATATCGTACATCCTGTTTCCCAATTATTATTTTTTTATTATGGTCCGATGGGAACCAAGAAGGACAGCGCAGGTGTCGTCACAAAATACAAAGTTGCTACATACCATAGTTAAAACATGTTAATCACAATGAAAAATCAACATTCAGTAATGATGAATAATACAATAACAAGAATACAAACACTACCATACAGAAAATAACAAAATCGTAACGTGTCAAATGTAATAAAGCAATAGTTAGTAGAAGTCCACCAAATTTCTTTCGTGGTTAATCAAGTAAATTTAGGAATTGGAAAAGTTGCTTATCAAAATGTTTATAAGGTTTGGGTTGGGAAAATATTAACAAGTTTTATTATGCGGTATAAGTTAGATAAAAAACCACGGAAAGAAAATACGAAACTTACCCCCAAACTTAAATTGGGGTGAGTTAAACTTTATTGTGCGGTATGGTAAGTTATTCCATTTTGTGGAGGCATTATATGGATGCCAGTGGGATGTGTTATACACTTTAGGATTGGTGTTAAAAAATGTATATGAAGTAAGTTCTCTATTTTTGGTGATATAGTGTTGAAATGTATTTTTATAGGAATGAAGAGAATGGTGTGGGTTATTAATAAATCTTGGGAATTCTTTTAAATGATGAAAGCAAATAAGTTTTTTAATTTTGAGTATTTGGAGATGTTTACATCAATCATCAATCTTGGGGAGCTGATCGACAGGTCATGTTGATGCTGTACCGTTCGCTGGTTAGGTCCCGGCTTCTGTATGATTCAGTTGTCTTTTCATCTGCGCAGTCATCTTACATGTCACGGTTCCACAGTATCCACCAACCACCATGCTGAAATTCGAATTACATTAGGGGCATTCCGAAAAAGCCCTGTTATTACCATGTATGCCATCTCCTGGATGCTGCAACACGTAGTTACGTGGCACGTCTTTATGCCACCCCTGACAATCCGTCATACCGGTGTGTGTTTCGTCTATCTAACCATGCAGCTGTATGCTCGGCGAATCAGGATCACCCGGCCGTTGGGTGTACGTGCTGCGGAATCCTTTCACCCTGATACTTGGTTTCCGGTACTTTCTGTTTGTCCATATTGTACTCCATGGATGCTTCCACCGGTTTCATTCATCACCTGCCCTGCAAAGTGGTGAATGAGACGCAAATCGGACGCTTTGAACATCCTTCATCGCCATCGCTGCTTTGAGGCCGTTTATACCGGATGGGTCGAAAGATGAAGATAGAGTAGGTTTTGAATGCGTTTTGGATCGCCTTTTTAATATTAGTGGGCGTCTTCCATTTTTGTACAGTGTTTTTTCAGCTGGGCTTGTAACAATTGCGAAGTCAATGCTTCAGAACTAAGCTTGTCAATTTCTGGTTTGCTTTGTTTCTTTGAGTGGGTTGCAGGCACTACAGAATTTCTGTTCTTGGCTTTCGTTGGTTTAGCTTGTTCATGGACTTGTTCATCGTCTTGCGGAATTGGGCAAGTCTGTCGCTTTTGTTTGGGTGCCAGGTCACGTCGGCATCCGAGGCAATGAACTAGCAGATGCAGCGGCTAAAGCAAAGCTACACACGCCATATTTTGGCGTGCAACTTTGACAAAAATGGCTGATTCGTTTAGCTTGGGAAGAGGAATGGGCCGCAGTGGACAACAATAAGCTGCGTGCTATAAAAGATACGGTCAAAGTATGGACGACTTCTTTTTCTGACGGCAGAAAAAAAGAGGTGATGTTGGCACGGTTACGAATAGGACATACAATTTCCCCATGCGTTTTTTCTTCGTAGAGAATTTCCGCCTCGGTACCCTGCATGTAATACCCAGGTGTCAGTCCATCATGTCCTGGTAGATTGCCCATTCTACGAACCCCTTCGCAGAAACTGTCTGTCGTGCTTCCGGAGGTGTTGGGGAACAATGTTCGTACCATTCATCATGTTTTTAAGTTTTTGAAGCTGTCGGGTTTTGACTAACTCATCTGATATGCTGTTTAGGTTATTATATGTTTTTGTGGGCGCCATATGGTAAGCTTTCGGGCAGTTGGTGCGCCTCTCAAAACCAAATATCCACCTGTTTACTTTTTTTGGAAATTGAGGTATATTTAGACCATCCGAAAAGCATGCGCAAGATTGTAGTATAAGCGACCTAGAGACGTCTTAATCGAAATTGGGTAGTATTGGACCAAATAAGGATGCCGTAGGTGACTATGGAACTAATCTTTGAGATAAAAAGTGATCTCTTCTTTATTAGTGAAGGTATTTTTAAGCGTTTGAATGAAAATATGTTTTTGTTAAGTTTGTTTTTAATTATATTTTCAACATAGAACCGAAAGTTAGAGCAAAATTGACTAAAATACCCAGAATTTGAATATTTGGTTTTTATATCATTATAGATTTTAAGTTCAGTTACGTGGCGTTCGAACTTTAGGAGGGAAATTATTAAGTAATTATCGTCAACGTAAGTATAAAGGGTTGATGCCAAAAAAAACCATTAAACAGCCTATTTGTTACAATAACAAAGAGGGTGAATGATAGGAATGACCCTTGAGTCATGGTTAAAAGAGATGGTATACGGGTTATAACATCATCCATTATTTGATATGATCTCTAAGATAAATAATCGCGTATTACAGTAATACGTTGATCAGAAAGAACCAAACTTAAAAGGTTACAGATATTTTCATACCTAGGGATCGTATCAAAAGCCTTAGTCACATCTAGAGATAAGGTTTTTGGATTTATAGGTCTTTATTTAGTCGTATTTGGTTTATGCTTCATCAGTAGATTTATTTGCCGGTTTTCCAGGGGAAACTTTAAAAGCTTTTTGAGGGGTTGTATCGACTATTAATTGTTTTAACTCTTTAAAAAGTATATG
The DNA here is from genome assembly GCA_034695005.1 of Cryptops parisi. Taxonomy (NCBI): domain Eukaryota; kingdom Metazoa; phylum Arthropoda; class Chilopoda; order Scolopendromorpha; family Cryptopidae; genus Cryptops; species Cryptops parisi. Next base: position 12,490 of record JAQIWH010006151.1, read on the forward strand.
ATCTGCTATTTTTGAGAGAAATGGTAAAATTGCAATAGGACGAAAAGAATTAATGGTATTGTGTGGTCTACCTTTGTAGATGGGGTGTAAAGAAGCTATTTTCCTAGTGGTGGGATATTTAAAGGAATAATAAATTTGATTTATGAGATTGTCTATGTAAATCTTATAAGAGTTATGTATGTTTGTTACAGAGTTATTTAATTAACAGTCTAATTACCAGTTTAATTAGTTGACCCTTGGGTATGGTCCATCTTAATTTCTGTAGGATGGAAAGGTTATGAAAATGTATACTTGAATCTGTCCAATTGTTTTGATAATAGTTAGAATATTTTTACCTATCCATTCTTACAATGATTAAGATGGACCATACCCAAACGTCAACTGATTAAACTGTTGATTAAAAAACCATACCGAATGGTCAACTAATTAAAACAACTCTGGTTTGTTAAAACCTCTTTAGTAATAACATAGATTTTACTGTTTTTCATGTTGTGGAGGACTTTATCAAATTTTACAATTGTAAGGTTTAAATGTTTTTGATGGCAAGGATGAATAAAAGTTAAACCAGTCATCATATAGAGATCACTCACGGGGTTAGTTCACCATTCTGAAAAGGGTATGTGTTTTTGGTGATCGAGCGTTATCTGTTTCCTAAAAGTAACACTTTTAACAAGCTTGTGCGTTTTTGTATTAGTATTGACGGCAGTGGCGGACTGGGCCGCCGGGCTACCGGGAAATTCCCGGCGGGCCTTCGCCCTTCGCTCCCCATGGGCCTTCGCCTAGAAAGAACAATTTTTGTTCTTTTTTTTCGTGACTGGTGTA